>WNWK01030102.1:0-23788 GCA_009830355.1 Cherax destructor
ACTGTCAAAAATAAATACACCTTTTTCTGATGTGTTTTTGATGTATGATATTGTCTAATCTTAGGATGACAATTTGTTTTTGGTTTATGATTTTTTTTAATATTGTTAAAGTAAAGTTAAGTTTTGAGTGTTCATATTTTTACTATGTAAATTTTGTTTGGATTTTGTTGTATTCGGTCAGTGTATGTTATAATGTATGTAAGTTTATGTTTAATAAAATAAAAAAAAAAAAAAAAAAAAAAAAATACCTGTGTTCGTAATATGGGAGCTCTGTCCAGGAGCTGGAGCTGAACTGGAGCTGGAGCTGGAGTTGGCATTGGTATCTTTCAAATTGCATCGCTATCCCCTTTTTGTATTGCCTGTCAGTCTTGCTACTGTGTGTGTATCCTGCAAGGCGTACTGTGCTATTGCTGCTTGTTGCATGCATTGCAAACAGCGTGTTATAGTGGGTTATGCCACCAACGCGGGTGAGGTGGTTGGTGTCTGGTATACTCTCCTAAATCTGCCCAAACTATCTCTACAACGTTGCTGGTGAATTGCTCGTTCAATTGGTAACGAACTATCGCCGCTGCCAGCTTCATGATGCTATTCATCCCAAAATTTAAAAGGTTGAAGCGACTATGGCTCACCAAACTGAGGTATCTCCCGCTACAGGAGCTATTAATCGCCGACCTCCACTTAGGTTCCTTGTAATGTGGGAGCGCTAACACCAGAGCAATCACACCAGCAGTCTCATGATGCAGCTGGTGCACTGGGTTTGTCTCAGTGCGAGTCAGCTTCGTTGGCCCGGCTTAGCTAAATTCAATATCCAAACAACCAGACAGCAGCAAGCATTTGCTAAAGGGAGTTTGATGAGAGGAGAGAGGCAATTTAAGCAAACTGTTGGTGACTATTTTTGCATGGAAAAAGCAGTGCCGTTATACCTCGCTTTGTTGAGTCTGAAACTGAAAAATTTTTTCGAGGCATTTGAAAACCAGGTTCGAGCACTGGGGTGGCCTGGGGAGCATTGGGCAGCACTGGTGCATACAGCATTGTATAGCAAAGCGCAGAATTTCCCAACTGTTTTGGATGATGAGGATTTTGCTGATTATCAGGCTGATAAAACAACGGTTCTTGGAGCATATTAGTGTATTCCGCCAAGTACAGGAGGGAATTCAAATTGTGCAAGAGTCAGCTGGGTCAGTTTCATGTAGACTTTGAAAGGGCAGCAGTCTAAATAATTCTCAAAATGGTACAAGTCAGTGGTGTCACAAACTTCACTGATCTAGTGCAGTTACTTTTGGTGATAACATACTGGAATCTGTTGGCCCAAAAAGTTAGAGTCTTGAAGATCATTCGTTGACCACTACATTAGAAGCCGCCAGGTTGGCTGACTCATTTGAGGCTAACCACTCCTTGTCCGAGCGGTCTAATCTTTCTTCCCAACAGCCTGGCATGAATAGAGATCCTCATGGACGAGTCCCTGACTGGAGGACGAAGTGGCAGGCTGAAAGTGAACAACGCGTCAACAAACCAAGTTGTCTGGTGAGCAAAGACATCAAACTCGCAGTCAACCTGTTGAGCGACGACATCAAACTCATGGTCAACATGGTGAACAACGACGTCAGTTCCCCAGGGGGCGCCAGCCACAAAATCAACAGGGAGCAAATTAAAGAATGAGATGACCTTTGCCCCGTTCTTAAACCAGGCCACGTCAACTCCAACTGCCCAATTAAGCCCCAACCCTTTGGAAAAATGAACATCCCCCTTTTGAGATGAACCAGAAAGAAGTAGAGTGTGGTATGGCATCATATTACAGTACATGCCACATCTCCTTCAAAGGAGACTCCTCAAGGGAGGTTCCTTGACGCTGGTGAGGGCTCTTGATCTAGGGAATTGGATCTGTGCTCGGTTCCCTGAATTAAGCCTGAAAACCTTCCATCCCTCCCCCAGGCACTGTATAATCCCACGGGTTTAGCGCTTACCCATTATTAATGATAATCCCTTCAGGAGAATGAAAAAAAAAAGAAGTAACAGCTTTTTTGGGGTACCACTGCTTATTGTTCGCTTATAAGAGGGAGTACTCTCTCTCTCTCTCTCTGAAAAGACGTCATTGCATTCCTCCGTTCTTTTAGAAGCATTTGGAGGGGCTGTATTTTCTGTCCCTTTACATAAGATACATGTGCAAGTAAATATTGTACAGAATATTTGACTGTAGGTGTTTCTGAGGGATTCCCTTTGAAAAATGCTGTGTTATTGCTGGGTAATAACATTCTTAATTCGACAAAATGTTTAGAACCTTTGGGACTAATTCTTCTCCGATGTTGACCATAACGGGGCAAAATCCCAAGGATGTCTGTCGAGAATGCTGACCCATTCTTGAACGACTCAGATCTAGGGCTAGACAATTTGTTTTATGAGGAAAACTGGCCAGAGCCTCATAAATTTAGTTAAAAATCCCACCAAGCCTTCTTACTCCAGGGGGTTTCAGGATTGCCAGATATCTCTGTTTCCATGCCCGAGGACTGTCCTTTCGGGAAGGGCAGCTTAGAGATCCTTCCTTAAACTTCACTTTTCAGGCAGCCATGGGTGAATCCCTCAGGTCACCCAGTCAAATATAAAACCTATTTCTCTGCACGAGACTGGTAAGAAGGTAGGGAAAGCCCAATTAGATGGACTGGTAGTTCATAAGAAATTTAGGTCACAAATTTCGAACATAGCCCATAATTCCTCTTTAGGTCATTTGGGAAATTTCAAAATTTCTTTATACAATATTGAAAGAGTTTTACTGGCTAAAAATAAGGCAAGATGTGAAGAATCACATCCGCTCTTGTAGGGAATGTCAACAAGTAGGTAAACCTGGACACCCCATTAAACCTGCGCCACTTCATCCCAAACCTGCAGATGGACAACCGTTTGATGAGCTAATCATTGATTGTGCGGGACTATTTCCAAAATCCAAGTCAGGGAACCTGTACTTATTTACTACCGTGGACAAAACTACTAGGTATTTGAAAGCAGTCCCAATGGGCAGTATAAACACTAAAGCCATTCTTAAAGTCATAACTAAATTTATATCTTACCTTTTAATTCCTAAATCTATCCAGAGTGACCAGGGTACTAACTTTACAGCAAAAGCCTTTAGGGAAGCTTTAACTAGACTAGGTATAATTCCTAACCTATCCACTGTCTATCATCCTCAGTCCCAAGGTGCCTTGGAAAGATTTCATCAGACGTTAAAACCCATGATGAGAACCTTTTGCAAGCATTTTCCTACAGACTGGGATGAATCACTTCTCTGTTGCTGTTTGCAATGAGAGAAACTGTGCAGGAATCAACAGGGTACAGTCCATTGCCCTCTCACAAACTTACCCTGACATATTATCAGATGTCCCGAAAAAATGTACCCTGGGATATCATGATGTAGACGTAGGAAACACTAAGCCTATCGAACTCTCCCCCTACAGTGCTAATCCTGAAAAACAGAGGCTACTTCAGCACTACTTGAACACGGGTTAGTGAAGGAGTCGTCCAGTCCGTGGGCTTCACCGTGTATCCTTGTTAAGAAACCTGATGGAGGTTTTCGAATATGTACAGACTACCGTAAGGTAAATGAGGTCATTATTCCAAATGCTTACCCTCTTCCACGTTTGGGTGACATAGTGGACATTGTGAGTGAGGCTACTTTTGTTTCCAAACTAGTCTTCCTTAAAGGTTACTGTGGCATGCAAAGAGCATGCTACATCTTTTTGGCATATGTACACACTCCCACATAGGCTGCTTCCCAACCAGCGAACCAGGTGCTAAGGGTTTAACGATCTTACGGGGGCCCATCATTAAATCATTACCCTGGTTCATTGACCAATCACAAGGTGGGTCGAACAACTGCTGAGGTGATGTGGTATCACTCACGGTCAGCTCTTGCCAGACTCATACAGCTGCTGGTTGCTCACGGTTCTCTCTCTGTCTCTGGCTGTTGTTTTCCCTTTGATTACCATGATACACTTATATTCTAAATCCTTGTACACAGTGTACATAAGTGTATATACCTATATTCATACTTGAAGGAAAATACAATTTAAAGATTACTGCTGTGTTTATTTTCGATCCAAGTCCCATTACGACCAGGTTAACAGGCCTTTATTACCTAAGTGCGTAATATGGGAAGCCGGGCCGGGACAAGACCGGCGAACATACAACAACAACAACCTGTCCGGGAGCTGGAGCTGGAGCTGGTCTTTGTATCGTTCAGATAGCCTTGCTATCGTTCGGCATTGTGTGTCAGCTTTGCCAACGCTTCCATTATTGTGTGTCAGCCTTGCAATCGCTTTGCTATTGCATGTCAGCCATGCAATCATTTTCGATATTGCGTGTCAACCTTGCTATTGTGTGTATGTGTATCCTGCAGTCGTACTGTGCATTGTTGTTTGTGCATGTATTGCAAACAGCGTGTTAAGTTGGGGTTAATGCCGCCTATAAGAGTCAGGCGATTGGTGTCTGAATTCACTCTACTAAATTTGCCCAAACTCTCTCTACAGAGTTGTTGGCGAATTGCCAACAACTGCTCAGGTTCGTGACATTATTCTTACAAAGTTGAAAGCTGAAGCAACAATGGCGCACCAAATTGACGTGTCTCCTGCTACAGGAGCTATTAATCGCAGATCTCCTCTTAAGTTCCTTCATAATATGGTAGCGACAACACCAGAGCAAGAGCAGTCTCGTGAAGCAACAGGTGCATCGGGTTTGTCTAAGGGCGAGTCTACTTCATTGGCGCTTGAGTTAGCCAAACTCAATCTTGAAACGACCAGGGAGCAGCGAGCATATGCTAGGGAAGAGTTTGATAGAGAGAAGGAGAGGAGTCAATTCAAGCAGGCTGTAGATGACTTTAGTTTGCAAAAGACAGTACCGCTAGTTCCTCATTTTGTTGAAGCCAAGCCTGAACAGTTTTTCGAGGCATTTGAAAACCAGACTCGAGCAATAAGGTGGCCTGAGGTGCACTGGGCAGCATTGGTGCATAAAGCGTTGTATGGTAAGGCACAGGAGTTTACATGTGTTGAACAATGATGACTTCATCAACTATCAAGTGGAGAAAACCACAGTTCTTGGGGCTTATCAGTGTATTCCCGCAAGTACAGTTGGGAACTCAAACTAGGCAAACGACAGCTGCGTCAGTCTTATGTCGACTTACTTTGAAAGGCAGCAGTCGAAAGAATTTACCAAGTGGTACAAGGCAAGTGTTGTCGCTAATTTCTCAGACCTTGTACAGCTAATCTTGGTGGATAACCTGTTGGAATCTACTGAACCACAGGTTCGAGATTTCCTTGAAGAACATTCTTTGGCCACTGCATTGGAAACAGCTAGGTTAACATACTTTTGAGACTAACCGCTCCTTGTCTGAGCGATCTTATCTTTCTTTTCAACAGCTTGCATGAGCAGAGATCGTCAAAGAAGAGTTCCTGACTGGAGGACGAAGTGCCAGGATGAAAGTGAATGACAATGCCAAACAATAACCGTGAGTTGGATGACATGGTGAGCCATGTTATACTCAGGGTCAATCTACTCGTGCTCAACATGGTGAGCAATGCCATCAGTATACAGACTGGCGCCAATCACAAAATCAGCAGGGAGCCAAGGTAGTATATTTCAATTGCCATTAACCAGGCCATATAAAGCTATACTGCCGAACAAAACTCCAACTATTAGGGAGAACTGCTAATCTCCCTGTTGAAATGAATCAGAAAGAAATAGTGTGAGATAGCCCCATACTACAGTACTTGTCATATCTCCCTTCAGGAGAATTCAAAGAAAATTTAGGTAAGAAAATTTAGGGGTACTGGGGCATATTGTTCCCTAATATGAGAGGGAGTATTCCCCTCTTTGAACAAACGTCATTGCACTCATCATTTCTTTTAGAAGCATTTGGAGGAGCAGTATTTTCTGTCCCTTTACATAAAATATATGTGCAGAGTAAATATTACACTGGATATTTGTGTTTCTGACGGATTTCCTATGAAAGATACTGTGTTATTACTGGGTAATAACATTAATTCTACCAAGTGCCTAGAACCTATAATGAATAATTCTTCTCCGATGTTGGCCACAACTCGGGCAAAATCAGAAGCGATATCATGAGAATGCTAACTTGTCCTTGGACGACTCTGATCTTGAACTAGCCAATTTGTTTTACGAGGAAAACTGGCCAGGGCTTCTAAATTTAGTGAACAGACCCAGATCAAGCCTTCCTATCCCAGGGTTGCAGGATTGCCAGATATCTCTGTTTCCATGCCCGAGGACTGTCCTTTCGGGAGGAACTGTGAAAAGACCCTTCATTGAATTTCGCTTTTCAGGCAGCCATGGGTAAATCCCTTCAGATCACCCAGTCAAATATGAAATTAAAAACGACTTCTTAATCTGCACTGAGACTGGTAAGGAGGTAGAGGAAGGCAAAAGTTTCGATCACAAATATTAAATATAGCTCATAACACTTCGTTAGGAGGCCACTTAGGAATTACTAAAACTATATATAGAATACTTAAAGAATTTTTGGGCCAAAGCTAAGGCAAGATGTGAAAAATCATATCCCTTTGTTGTAGAGAATGTCAACAAGTAGGGAAACGTGGACATCCCATTAAACCTGCACCTCTCAATCCCATACCTGCAGATGGAGAACCTTTGCAGAGTTAATCATTGATTGTGTAGGTCCATTACCTAAGTCCAAGTCTGGGAACCAGTACTTATTCACTATTATGGACAAAGTTACTAGATATCCAGAGGCAATCCCCATCCGCAGTATAAATACCAAAGCCATTCTTAAGGCCTTAACTAGGTTTATCTCCTGCTTTGGCATTCCTAAGTCTATTCAGAGTGATCAAGGTACTAATTTTACTGCCAAGGCATTTAGGAAGCATTAACTAGGCTAGGAATAATTCATAAATTATCCACTGCCTATCATTCTCAGTCACAAGGCGATTTGGAAAGATTCCATCAGACATTAAAAACCATGATGAGAACTTTTTGCATGCATTTTCCTACAGACTGGGATGAATAACTTCCTCTGTTGCTGTTCACAATGAGAGAAACTGTGGAGGAGTCCATAGGGTACAGTCCGTTTGAGCTGATCTTCAGGCACAACATACGAGGTTCTCTTCGGGTACTCAAGGAAGGATGGATGGAGAAGACGCCTGCATAACACACTACAACCCTTCTTCAAAGTTGCAGGTGGCACGGCAGTTGGCTAAGGATAACTTAAAAGCAGTTCAAATTACTATGAAACAGAGGTATGACAAACTCAAAGTTTCGCTCCTTCCATCCAGGAGACAAGGTGTTAGTGCAGGAACCTACACCTGGCCACACCTTAAAAGCTAGATTTACGGGACCTATGTAAATTGTAAGTAAACTATCTAATGTAAATTATATGGTAGCTTCCCTTAACAAGACCTCAAAGAGTAAAACATACCACATTAATCAGATTAAAGCATTTAATACTTCAAATAAAGTCCCAGTAATGACTGTGTCCTCTGCCTCTGTAGACAACCCTGTCTCCTTGCACTCTCTTCCTGAAATTCAAGTAAAGCTTCCCAATTCTGTCCAACTCAAGGACCCAAGCCCTTTAATGGTGGGGCTGTCTAAGAATCAAGTAACAAGTTTAACTGCGCTCCTATAATCTTATCCTGATATTTTTTCAGATGTTCCGAAAAATTGTACACTAGGATATCATGATGTAGATGTTGGAAACTCTAAACCTTTTAAACTCTCCCCCTACAGAGCTAATCCTGAAAAACAGAAGCTACTTCAGCAGGAGGTAGCATTTCTATTAGAACATTGGTTAGTGGAGGAGTCATCTAGTCATGGGCTTCACCGTACATCCTTGTTAAGAAGTCTGATGGAGGTTTTCGAATGTGTACAGACTTGCGTAAGGTGAATGAGGTCACTATTCCAGATGCTTACCCTCCGCCACGTATGGATGACGTAATCGACTTCGTGGGTAATGCTTCTTTTGTGTCTAAACTCGACCTCCTTAAAGGGTACTATCAGGTACCTTTAACAGATAAGGCGAAGGAAATCTCTGCCTTCGTAATTCCAGGAGGTCATTATCAATATACAATAACCCACTTTGGAATGAAAGACTTGCCGGTATCATTCCAAAAACTGATCCATCAGGCTTTTAAAGGACTTGAAGGCACGGCCGCTTACCTAGATGATATTGTTGTTGTCTTGGATACTTGGGACCAACATATGTCCAGACTTAAAGTTCTCTTTGAAAAATTTCAGAGTTTCCCAAATTTAAATGTAAATTTATCTAAGTCATCCTTTGACCAATCTACTGTTAGTTTTTTTGGACCATGAAGTAGGTAGTGGCAAAGTGGCCCATAAATTTGCTAAAAATTTTGCCATTAAAAATTATCCAGAACCTCATGATAGAAAATCCCTCCAACATTTCCTAGGTATGGTAGGGTTTTATAGAAGATTCTGTAAGAATTTTGCAGATGTTGAAGCCCCTCTAACCTCACTTACCAGTTACAAACCCATTTCAGTGAACCCCAGAGTGTCGAGATGCTTTCACTAAGGCAAAGCGTATTCTTTGTACTGCACCCAATACAGGTAGATGCTTGTGAGTCAGGGGTGGGGGCAGTACTTCTACAATCTGAGGAAGATGGGATGCAGCCTGTGGCTTTCAACTCAGCCAAATATCACCCTCACCAGAAGTCTACGTGGGTCAGTCATCTCAAATGGGCACAGTCTACAGTGCCACAGCCCTCTGGTCTATCTCAATATTATGAAGAACCATAACACCTGACTCATTCGTTGGAGTCTCAAGTTGCATCCATATAATTGTCATATATTACATATTGCCGGCAAGGATAATAAGCTGGCTGATTCTCTTTCAAGAATTTAAAATTAAAATGTGTCAGGTTAGGATGTGTTAGGAACTATATGGGTAGAATAGCTCTTTATATATATATATATATATATATATATATATATATATATATATATATATATATATATATATATATATATATATATATATATATTAATATATATATATATATATATATATATATATTTATATATATATATATATATATATATATATATATATATATATATATATATATATATATATATATATATATATATATATATATATTTATATATATATATATATATATATATATATATATATATATATATATATATATATATATATATATATATATATATATATATATATATATATATATATATATGGGTTAGTGAGAGTGTAGACAATGGGGTCAAAGATGTATGGGGTAGATTTAAAAATGTAATGTTAGAGTGTTCAGCAGAAGTTTGTGGTTACAGGCGAATGGGTGCGGGAGGGAAGAAGAGCGATTGGTGGAATGATGATGTAAAGAGAGTAGTAAGGGAGAAAAAGTTAGCATATGAGAGGTTTTTACAAAGTAGAATTGATGCAAGGAGGGAAGAGTCTATGAAGAGAAAAAGAGAGGTTAAGAGAGTGGTGAAACAATGTAAAAAGCGAGCAAATGAGAGAGTGGGTGAGATGTTATCAACAAATTTTGTTGAAAATAAGAAAAAGTTTTTGAGTGAGATTAATAAGTTGAGGAAGCCTAGGGAACAAATGGATTTGACAGTTAAAAATAGGAGAGGAGAGTTATTAAATGGAGAGTTCGAGGTATTGGGAAGATGGAGGGAATATTTTGAGGAGTTGTTAAATGTTGATGAAGACAGGGAAGCTGTGATTTCGTGTCTAGGGCAAGGAGAAATAACATCTTGTAGGAGTGTGGGAGAGCCAGTTGTGAGTGTGGGCAAAGTTCGTGAGGCAGTGGGTAGAATGAAAGGGGGTATGGCAGCTAGGATTGATGGGATAAATATAGAAATGTTAAAAGCAGGTGGGGATATAGTTTTGGAGTGGTTGGTGCTATTATTTAATAAATGTATGGAAGGGGGTAAGGTACCTAGGGATTAGCAGAGAGCATGTATTGTTCCTTTGTATAAAGGCAAAGGGGACAAAAGAGAGTGCAAAAATTATAGGGGAATAAGTCTGTTGAGTGTACCTGGTAAATTGTATGGTAGAGTTATTATTGAAAGAATTAAGAGTAAGACAAAGAGCAGGATAGCAGATGAACAAGGGGGCTTTAGGAAAGGTAGGGGGTGTGTAGACCAAGTGTTTACAGTGAAACATATAGGTGAACAGTATTTGGATAAGGGTAAAGAGGTTTTTGTGGCCTTTATGGATTTGGAAAAGGTGTATGATAGGGTGGATAGGGGGGGGGCA
This sequence comes from Cherax destructor, assembly GCA_009830355.1. Taxonomy (NCBI): domain Eukaryota; kingdom Metazoa; phylum Arthropoda; class Malacostraca; order Decapoda; family Parastacidae; genus Cherax; species Cherax destructor. Next base: position 10,259 of record WNWK01030102.1, read on the forward strand.
ATGTGGCAGATGTTGCAGGTGTATGGAAAAGGAGGTAGGTTACTGAAAGCAGTGAAGAGTTTTTATGAGGATAGTGAGGCTCAGGTTAGAGTGTGTAGGAGGGAGGGGGACAATTTCCCAGTAAAAGGTGGCCTTAGACAAGGATGTGTGATGTCACCGTGGTTGTTCAATATATTTATAGATGAGGTTGTAAGAGAAGTGAATGCTCGGGTGTTGGCAAGAGGTGTGGGGTTAAAAGATAAAGAATCAAATACAAAGTGGGAGTTGTCGCAGTTGCTTTTTGCTGATGACACTGTGCTTTTGGGAGATTCTGAAGAGAAGTTGCAGAGGTTGGTGGATGAATTTGGTAGGGTGTGTAAAAGAAGAAAATTTAAAGTGAATATAGGAAAGAGTAAGGTGATGAGGATAACAAAAAGATTAGGTGACGAAAGATTGGATATCAGATTGGAGGGAGAGAGTATGGAGGAGGTGAATGTATTCAGATATTTGGGAGTTACATTTCAGCAGATGGGTCTATGAAGGATGAGGTGAATCATAGAATTGATGAGGGGAAAAGGGTGAGTGGAGCACTTCAGAGTCTGTGGAGACAAAGAACCTTGTCCATGGAAGTAAAGAAGGGAATGTATTAGATATAGTTATACCAACACTCTTATATGGGTGTGAAGCAAGGGTGATGAATGTTGCAATGAGGAGAAGGCTGGAGGCAGTGGAGATGTCATGTCTGAGGTCAATGTGTGGTGTGAATATAATGCAGAGAATTCGGAGTTTGGAAATTAGGAGGAGGTGCGGGATTACCAAAAATATTATCCAGAGAGCTGAGGAGGGGTTGTTGAGGTGGTTCTGACATGTAGAGAGAATGGAACGAGACAGAATGACTTCGAGAGTGTATAAATCTGTAGTGGAGGGAAGGCGGGGTAGGGGTCGGCCTAGGAAAGGTTAGAGGAGGGGTAAAGGAGGTTTTGTGTGCGAGGGCTTCGACTTCCAGCAAGCATGTGTGAGCGTATTTGATAGGAGTGAATGGAGACAAATGGTTTTTAATACTTGACGTGCTGTTGGAGTGTGAGCAAAGTAACATTTATGAAGGGATTCAGGGAAACTGGCAGGCCGGACTTGAGTCCTGGAGATGGGAAGTACAGTGTCTGCACTCTGAAGAAGGGGTGTTAATGTTGCAGTTTTATAACTGTAGTGTATAGCACCCCTCTGGCAAGACAGTGATGGAGTGAATGATGATGAAAGTTTTCTTTTTCAGGCCACCCTGCCTTGGTGGGAATCGGCCGATGTGTTAATAATATATATATAATGTTTAATTTAAATGGTGTGGGTTTTTTTTTTAGTGAGGGGATATTCTGCTACCGTCCACAGATGTCTTGAACCTACGTTAACTCTACTGTCTGCTGTCTTGATCTAAGTTTAGAGTTTGGCTTTATGTCTCGAGAAAAGTTGAGCTGAATCTAATGAGGTGGATGGTTGAGAGGAAAGGCAGTTCCATTAGTGTACAGTGCCATGGCGGCACTCTACAAATGGAAGTGGAAGCCTAGTCCTGGCTATTAGAATCCTTTTGGGGTGGAGGTGTGGCATGCAAAGAGTACATTACATTTATTCGGCATATGTACACATTCCCATATAAGCTGCCTCCCAACCAGCGAACCAGGTGTTAATGGTTTAATGATCTCACGGGGGCCCATCATTAAATCAGTACCCTGGTTCATTGACCAATCACAAGTTGGGTTGGATAATTGCTGAGGTGATGTGGTATCACTCATGGTCAGCTCTTGCCAGACTCACACAGCTGCTGGTTGCTCACGGTTCTCTCTCTGTCTCTGGCTGTTGTTTTGCCTATGATTGCCATGATACACTTATATTCTAAACCCTTGTACATAGAGTACATAAGTGTGTATACCTATATTCATACTTGGTGAAGGAAAGTACAATTTAAAGACTACTGTTGTGTTTATTTTCACTCCAAGTAACATTACGACCAGGTTTACAGGCCTTTATTACCTGACAGATAAGGCAAAGAAAATCTCTGCCTTCACAATTCCAGGAGGTCACTATCGATATTCAGTGAACCCATTCGGTATGCGGAACTTGCCGGCAATGTTCCAGAAGCTATCAGGCTATTAAAGGATTTGAAGGCACATCAGCTTATGTGGGTATTACAACCTCAGGTTCTAAGGCCCATTATCCTGAGTGTAAAAGGGAGCTTATAGCAAACAAACACAGTAGAAAATGCTTTGAATTGTATTTCCTTCACCAAGTATATTTATAAGGCTTTATACAACTTATGTACACTATATACAAAAAGAGTAGTATTAGTGCATGCCACGGTAGTCAAGGCCAAACAACAGCCAAGAGACAGAGACAATCGTATGACCACCAGCACAGGGCGGGAATGACAATGGCAAACATGTGAGTGGAATCCACGTCACCTTTACCATTGCCAGACCCACATTATGATTGGTTGAACCAAGTTGTTGATTTGGTGATGGGGCCCCAATCACCAAACCCTTAACAAGATGGTTCGCTGGTTGGTGAGGTTGCTTATGTGGGTGTGTTGAACATGCTCTGAATAAAAGGAACATACTCTTTGCATGCAACACCCACACCCCAAGAGGGCTCAGGACTAGGCTTTCATCTCAAATGGGTAGAGTGCCGCCATTGCGCGTTACAATAATAGGACCGCCTTTCCCCTCAACTATCCCATTCATTAGATAAAACTAAACTTTTTTCGAGACATAAAGTCCGGCTTTAAACTTAAGAGTGAGACAGTAGATGGTAGGTCTAATGTAGGTCCAAGATACCTGCGGTCGGTAGCAGAATATCCCCTCACAAAAAAAAAAAAAAATCTTTTTAGGGGAAAAAAAGAGCTGGCTCTACCCAAAGTCCCTAACACATCATATCCTAATACATTAGAGATAACACATCAGCCAGCATATTGTCTTTGCCAGGAATGTGTTTAATATACAATAAATAAGGTTGCAGTCTGAGGCTCCATCTCATGAGTCTTGTGTTGTGATTTTTCATGGATTGGAGGTACACCAGAGGGTTGTGGTCGCTGTAGATGGTGACCACCTGTGAGGACTGGCCCACGTAGATGTCAAAGTGCTCTAATGCCAATATTAGAGCCAGGGCCTCCTCTATAGTGGAGTAGGCCCTCTGGTGTGGGTGGTATTTAGCCGAAAAGTAGGCCACAGGTTGCAACCCATCGTCCCCAGATTGCAGAAGCACTGCCCCCACCCCACACTCACAAGCATCTATCTGTAATGAGAAAGATTTTGAAAAGTCTGGAGACAACAGAATGGGTGCAATACAAAGTAATCTCTTTGCTTTCATAAAAGCATTTTGACATTCTGGGGTCCAATTAAAGGGAACTTTGTGACTGGTAAGTGAGGTTAGAGGTGCAACAATATCTGCAAATTTTTTACAGAATCTTCTATAAAACCCTACCATCCCTAGAAAACGTTGAAGGGATTTCCTGTCAGGGGTACTGGATAATTTTTAATGACAAGAATTTTTGCAAATTTAGGGGCCACTTTGCCACTACCTCCTTCATGGCTCAAAAAATTAATAGTAGATTGGCCAAAGGATGACTTTGATAAATTAACAGTTAAGTGAAAACTCTATAAGGTCTCAAAGAGAGCCTTAAGCCTAAGCATATGTTGGTCCCAAGTGTCCGACACAACAACAATATCATCTAGGTAAGCGGCCGTGCCTTCCAGTTCTTTAATAGCCCTTCTAGCATCCAGCCTGTTACTGGGCTTTTGCAACAACGTCAGTATCCTGGTCCAGTTATCCAACATATTCAATAGTCACCAAGAGGATTACAACTGATAGGGTACTAACCAAAGAATAATATTTAATAGATTTATTAACAAAGAGTCTAGGGTATGGTAAATCAATATACATATAATTACTGAAGATATTAATTAAGATATCAATTAGGAGGTTAGCTCCTACACTTCTCTCATATACAATAAGGCTGTGCTGAAGGCACATATATCTAAATGACTCTGAAGTACCATCAGGTACAATGTCAGCAATTACAATAATGCAGATATATACAAATAAGAATAGATGTGTGTATGAGTGAGCTCCAGGTAACTCTAAGACTCGACTCAACCAGTGTCCGACAGAACAACTTCTCATAAGCTAGCTTCTCTAACAAACTGACAATCAGAACAGCTTGATTGAACAGTAAAATGACCAATTCGCAGAACAGCAATATAACAAGCAACAGCAACACAGCGTCAGGAACCAGGAGATAGAAAATCGACCCTAACTGGGGACCATCAATAGATCCTCCAAAATAGTCACAAAACTCCCTTATTACTGAATCCAGGTTCAGCATAAAAATCCCAGACTGTGACGATGCACAGATGCCTTATCGAATTAGGTCAAGAGCTATAGCTAGAGACCTGAGTTATCTGAGAGTGTCAATGTGACACAACCCAGAAAAACGTCGAAAATCACTGTCTAGTCTATTCTCTGTGAACAGAGTTACACAGAGTCCAGAGAAGTATGTTTCGTCTCACCACCGAACACATATTCTACCAAACAGAGTCTAAATGACGAGAAAACAAGCAGAGACAGGAGCGAGGTGTTGACTCAATGATGGTCAGCAGCGCAGAGAGGTGGAGGAAGGAGAAGCAGTCTACCACCTCAGGTGTGGTCAGGCCACCGACTGACTACCCAGCAAGAGCCGGCAGTATAACAAGCGTAGTGTTGTAAGCGGTAGTTTGCCAACTCCCGGGCAGCTACAACACACTAGAGCACAATAGTGTAACATCCTACCTACTAAAATAGCTAATTAAAATAATAATATAAAGCAGATATAAACGATTCAGCTATTATCGAAAATATCAGCAATATAAAATTATAAGAAAAGGAAATAGATATAATAAATCACATATATACATTGGGGCCCATTCTGGGGTCGCAATAATTGATAATGACCTCCTGGAATTACGAAGGCAGAGATTTCTTTCGCCTTATCTGTCAAAGGTACTTGATAGTAACCTTTAAGGAGGTCCAATTTGGATACAAAAGTAGCCTTACCCACAAAGTCGATTACGTCATCCAGACGTGGCAGAGGATAGGCATCTGCAATTGTGACCTCATTCACCTTAAGGTAGTCTGTACACATTCGAAACCCTCCAGTGTAGTGGTGGTATTGGTGGTGGTGGTGATGGTAGTGGTGGTAGTGGGGGTGATGGTGGTAGTGGTGGTGGTGATGGTATTGGTGGTAGTGGTGGTGGTGATGGTATTGGTGGTAGTGGTGGTGATGGTGGTGGTAGTGGTGGTGATGGTGGTGGTAGTCGTACTCACCTAATTGTGGTTGCAGGGGTCGAGACTCAGCTCCTGGCCCCGCCTCTTTGCTGTCTGCTACTGGGTCTCTGCTCTCCCTGCTCCATGAGCTTTATCATACCTTGTCTTAAAACTATGTATGGTTCCTGCCTCCACTATATCTTTCTCTAGACTATTCCACTTCCTGACTACTCTGTGGCTGAAGAAATGCTTTCTAACATCCCTTTGACTCATCTGAGTCTTCAGCTTCCAGTTGTGTCCCCTTGTTTCTGTGTTCCGTCTCTGGAACATCCTGTCACTGTCTACCTTGTCAATTCCCCGCAGTATTTTGTATGTCGTTATCATGTCTCCTCTGACCCTTCTTTCCTCCAGTGTTGTTAGTCTTATTTCCCTCAACCTTTCTTCATAAGACAGACCCCTGAGTTGTGGAACTAACCTTGTCTCAAACCTTTGCACTTTCTCTAGTTTCTTTACGTGCTTGACCAGGTGTGGGTTCCAGACTGGTGCTGCATATTCTAGTATGGGCCTGACATACACGGTATACAGTGTCTTGAACGATTCCTTGTTAAGGTAACGGAACGCTAATCTCAGGTTTGCCAGTCGCCCATATGCTGCCGCAGTTATCTGGTTGATGTGTGCCTCCGGAGACGTGCTTGGCGTTATACTCACTCCAAGGTCTTTCTCCTTTGCCGAGGTTTGTAGCCTTTGTCCGCCTAGCTTGTACTCTGTCAGCGGTCTTCTTTGCCCTTCTCCGATCCTCATGACTTTGCATTTGGAGGGATTGAATTCGAGAAGCCAATTGCTAGACCAGATGTCGAGCTTGTCCAGGTCTGTTTGCAGCTCTGCCTGGTCCTCTTCCGATGTGATTATCCTCATTATTTTCACATCATCCGCGAATAGAGACACTTCTGAGTCTATCCCGTCCGTCATGTCATTTACATATACCAGGAATAACACTGGTCCTAGGACTGACCCCTGCGGTACACCACTCGTCACAGGCGCCTACTGTGATACCTCACCACGCACCATGACCCGTTGCTGTCTCCCTTTGACGTATTCCCTGATCCATTCCAGTGCCCTTCCTGTTATACCTGCTTGTTCTTCCAACTTCTTTACTAATCTCATGTGAGGAACTGTGTCGAAGGCCTTCCTGCAGTCCAGGAAAATGCAATCAACCCACCCTTCTCTCTCCTGCCTTACCTCTGTTACTTTATCATAGAACTCCAGGAGGTTTGTTACACAGGATTTGCCTTCCCGGAATCCGTGCTGTCTGGTGTTTATTATCCTGTTCAGCTCAAGGTGTTCCACCATTCTTTTCCAGATGATTTTTCCAGGACTTTGCACACTATACATGTAAGTGACACCGGTCTATAATTTAGTGCCTCTTTTCTGTCTCCTTTTTTAAAAATGTGGACTACGCTGGCCTTCTTCCATACCTCAGGTAGCTGCCCAGTTTCAAGGGATGTGTTGAATATTATGGTAAGTGGCACACTCAGTACCTCAGCTCCTTCCCGAAGAACCCACGGGGAGATATTGTCCGGACCCATCGCCTTTGAGGTATTGAGGTCACTGAGTAACTGCTTCACTTCCTCCTCAGCTGTGTGTATGCCCTCTAGCACTTGGTACATCCCTTGTTGGTGACGAACCCCGTCCTGTCTACCCAGCTGCCTTCCTTCCTCCATTGTGAATACTTCCTTAAACCTCAAGTTGAGCTCCTCACATACCTCTTGATCATTACTTGTGAGTTCCCCATCTTCTCTCCTCAGCCTTATCACCTGGTCTTTGACTGTTGTCTTCCTTCTGATGTGACTGAACATTAGTTTCGGGTCGGACTTAACTTTCGATGCTATGTCATTTTCGTACTGTTTCTGGGCCTCCCTCCGTACTTGTGCATACTCGTTTCTAGCTCTTCTACTAATCTCTCTGTTTACCTGGGTTTTTTGCCTTCTGTACCGTTTCCATTCTCTGATACTCTGAGTCTTTGCCTCCCTGCACCTTTGGGTAAACCAGGGGCTCTTTCTGGCCTTCTCATTTAATCCTTTGCCTCTGGGTATAAACCGTTCCTCCGCCTCCTTGCACTTTGCCCCTACGTGGTGATGGTAGTGGTGGTATTGGTGATAGTGGTGGTAGTTGTGGTGATGATGGTAGTGGAGGTGGTGATGGTAGTGGTGGTTTGATGGTGGTTGTGGTGGTAGTGATGGTAGTGGTGGTTTGATGGTGGTAGTGGTGGTGGTGATGGTGGTAGTGGTGGTGATGGAAGTGGTGGTAGTCGTTGTGATGATAGTGGTTGTATTGGTGGTAGTGGTGGTAATGGCTTTAATGGTCGTGGTAATTGAACATTGTAATTCGTGTTATGAGAACATTATTCTTTGTGTTATTATAAGAACATTATTCTTTGTGTTATTATAAGAACATTATTCTTTGTGATGAACAAGACACATGTGCAACGGTTGGATATAATTATTACTGAAACGTTTCGCCTACGCGGTCGGCTTCTTCAGTCAAATACATAGAATGGATTGAAGGCAGTAGAAGTCCATCAACCTTGTAGAAATAGTTTTAGGATGTCAGTCCCTCAGACTAGTTCTTACATTTGTCCCTTCAAATGCTATATTTATTTTTTAACCTAAGTTCAAGACTTTTACCAGTTTGACGTAAATTTTATCCAAATATTTTACAAGGAATCTTATAGACACATCCGTCAGCATTTTGGGGGAATTTTATCAAAGTTTTTTTAAATGTTTTAAGATTGTTAAATACAACTTTGATTTAAAATTCTTAAGAAGGAAGTCATATCAACCAAGTTCTCATGGTAAGGAGAACCAACATATTGTTTAGTTGAATTCCTTAAAAAGTATTTCTAGCTATATAAAGGATTTATCAATTAGGTTCTTGGGTATTTTAAATCAATAACTATTTCAAATTTTTAGAGATTTCTTCATCTATGAACTCTGAACTACAAATACGTAAAGCTCTCAAAAACATTGAGAGAATACCGACACTTTAACTCTATCTTGATGTGAAGAATAATAGTGTACATAGGAACAATTATTTGTAGGTTTCTGTAAATTTTAAATTTAAAATGAATGTTACCTTAATAATAAAACATCTAGGAAGGGCAATGAGTTATTTGCTTCGAATTCAACAGTAAAATGTATAGAATGAGCTAAGCTATTTAATTGCACAAGGAAATGGTTTATGTCTACATTGTTAGGCATAAGGCACAAAATATCATCAACATATCTATACCACTTAGCTCTATTAGGGAAGGATTGTGTTAAGCAATCTTGTTTCAAAAATTCCATTATAAATTACTAAGAACAGGTGAAATGAGACTTATATCATTCTGCCACAGGTGTGACATCTATATAATAGTAGGTATATAAAAAGACACGCGTATTCGAATGCAACGTTGTGTCAAAATTTCAAAGCAATCGGTGAAGAACTTTCAGAGATTTAAGATTTTGAACAAACGAACATTTACATTTATATATATATATATATATATATATATATATATATATATATATATATATATATATATATATATATATATATATATATATATATATATATATATATAACAAGGAACCCACCAAACAAGTAGTTTTAAATCATTTTCCAAACTGTGGCAGGCCAGGGTTCGACCCGACGGCACTTCGTCCCGTCTCAAGAGACCACACAATGTACATGTCACCTTATCCACTCAGCCATCGCTCCTACAAAGATCACGCACCCATCATAGCTAGTTTTTGTTCGTGATCCGAGGACACTCGTGGCAGGGTGTGCGTATATATATATATATATATATATATATATATATATATATATATATATATATATATATATATATATATATATATATATATATATATATATATATATATAATATATATATATATATATATATATATATATATATATATATATATATATATATATATATATATATATATATATATATATATATATATATATATATTGCAAGACTCGGACATTTACAAAGCAATAATGTCATTCCGTCTGGCTCTGCTGGGGTTACACTGGAATAAGACCACAGCATTTAAAGGAAATGGTTAATCCAGTAATCGGGGAGATTGCAGATACACTTGGCTGGTCTGATTCTTGAAGAAATTAAACCTTTCTTTTTTGGAGCATCACTTTGTGCCCTTAAAAAGAAGGATGGAGGAATTAGGCCAATCGCAGTGGGCAACACGTTTCGCCGCCTCGTTTCTAAAGCTGCTGTCAGAAGTATTTGCGCAGAGGCAGCCATCATGCTTCAACCAAACCAGCTTGGCTTTGGGGTCTCTCAAGGAAGTGAAGCAGCGGTTCATGCAACAAGGGCGTATATCGACAACCTGCCTGAGGACAACGCAGTGGTTAAATTAGATTTCAAGAATGCATTTAATCTCCTGAAAAGAGACGTGGTATTAGCAGCTATACAAAAACATTTCCCAGGTCTCTTCCCTTTTGTTTCAGATGGATATAGCAAGGAATCAATGCTCCTGTTTGGAGAGCATGAAATCACATCATCAGAGGGTGTCCAGCAAGGGGACCCTCTCGCACCATTTCACTTCTGTATAGCAGTTAGGGAAATCACTGTCAGACTGACCAGTGAGCTAAACATCTGGTTCCTGGATGATGACACACTAGCAGGTACAAAGGAGTCCCTTCTAGATGATCTTACACAGGTGATGACACGGGGACAGGAAATGGGTCTCATCCTGAATCCATCCAAATGTGAAATCATCTCAATCAACAAGTGATAGATGCAGTGATATCAAAACTACCAGGAGCAACAGTCATTGCCCCTACAAATAGTGTCTTGATTGGAGCACCTCTGGGAAGCGATGCCATTGACACAATTCTCAGGAAGAAACTGGAAGAATTGAGGAGAATGGAACAACGAATAGGCAATCTTGACACCCATGATGCCTTGTATCTTCTTACAAAATGCTTGAATCTGCCCAGGTTGACATATTTCCTAAGATGTGCTCCTTCACATGATAACCCTATACTGCACGAATATGACAGTATCCTGAGGCAGATCTTTACTAAAGTACTTAACCTTACTCTAGAAGATGGGCAGTAGGACCAAGCTACACTCCCAGTCAGACTAGGAGGCATTGGTGTCCGCAAGTCATCACAGATTGCTCTACCTGCATTCCTGTCTTCATGCATTGCATCCAGAGGGCTTGTAGCAGCAATTCTCCCTGAACATCTTAGGGACACGATTGGAATCCATGACCAAAAGTTCGTCGACGGAGCCAGGATCTGGGATAATCTAACAGGCTCTGAAACCAGGCCTGCTCCCCCCAACAACTACAAACAGTCGCACTGGGATGGCCCAATAGTAGAGAATATAGCCTCAGCAATGCTTCAGAGTGTGTCAGGGAAGGATAGAGCCCGCCTCCTTGCAGTGAGAGCTCCTCATGCAGGGGACTTTCTTTTGGCTGTTCCCAACTCCAGCCTTGGCACACGCCTCGACCAACAGACCATCCGCATTGGTGTTGCCCTTCAACTTGCCGCCCCTATTCTCGCCGAACACAGATGTATTTGTGGCAGTGAAGCAGCAGACTGATTCGGGTACCATGGTCTTGTGTGTCGTAAATCCGAGGGAAAGATTGCAAGACATGAAGAGGTTAATAACATTATCAAGAGGAGCCTCACAACAGCCGGATGCCCAGCAGTAAGGGAACCACCCCAACTATGCAGATCTGATGGCAGTCAAAAGCGTCAAGATGGTATCACCCTTCAAGCCTGGACAGATGGCAAGCAGGTGGTGTGGGACTACACATGTGCATCTACCTTGGCTGATACCTATCTCCAATACACCAGGGAGGAAGGAGGGGCAGCTGCCACCTTCAAGGAGTCCCAGAAGACAGGAAAATATGGAGAACTTGCCCATCATTATATGTTTGTTCCCATATGCTCAGAGACCCTTGGCTCATGGGGAAAGAGTGCATCTAAGTTCCTCAAGGAGCTGGGCAAAAGACTCAACAGGGTAACTAGGGATCCCAGGGCAGCTAGTTTTCTGTTCCAGCGACTCAGTGCTGCTGTTCAGAGGGGTAATGCATGCTGTATTCTGGGCACGCGCCCCAGCTCGGAAGAGCTGGATGAGATTTTCGCATTATAATCAGTGAAAACATGTAACAATATGTACTAGACATGTATCTCTCACACCTCGTGTACTGTATATGCCATCTTTATATCAACAATGTATCTCTTAAATCTTTTGTACCATATTATGTAATAAAATATACCTATTGGTAAAAAAAAAAAAGAAGATGGGGTGGTAGGGGAAGTGGAATATTCAAATGGCATCAGGAAGAAATCCAAATATTCTTCCTTGAAGCCTTTGTATCCACTTCTCCGATGCTATGGGTCCCACAATTTGTACCAGAGGTGGACCCCATCTTTATATATATATAAATATATATATATATATATATATATATATATATATATATATATATATATATATATATATATATATATATATATATATATATATATATATATATATATATATATATATATATATATATATATATATATATATATATATATATATATATATATATATATATATATATATATATATATATATATATATATATATATATATATATATACACACAGAAGCCACATGGGAATGCAAATCTTTAGTTCCAGATCTCTCGCACTATCGTGCGCTGTCGGGAGATTGCTATTGCTATTTTGCAAGGCACCAACAAATAAGAGCGGAAATTCTCTAAGGCAAGGCAGAAGGTATCAGTTGTAACCTATGTCATAGATTGAGGGCTACCACCGACCCCAGCACCTACCTTCCGTCTCTTCACACTCTTCCTGGGTAAGGGGAGGTGGGTACATCGGAGTGGTTTACAGAAAGCAAGTAATTAAATATTAAGGAAATGCAGCAGTCAGCCCAAAACCGCATCTAATCAATATCAACTGATCTTACCATATGGAATCATTTTATAAAAGTATTTAATCACACTAACCAAACACAAAGAAAGACCAAACATCCCAAATGGTAACTCCTGCTTCATATTTGCAAATATTCAGGGTCTGAAATCAAATAAAAATGACAAAGTTAGTTATGTTAGTGGACTCCTATCAGAAGCAAATGCCATGTTTGGAGCATTTACAGAAACACATACAAGGGATGTTTTGGAAGGAGAGATTCAGATAGAAAACTATAACATGTATAGATGTGATAGAATTAATAGGTCACAGGGAGGAGTAGGACTCTATATAAAAGATACTCTCTGTTGCACAGAAGTTTTGAACGCTACGAATGATATAGTAGAAATCCTCGGCATTAAAGTGGAAAATAAGAATCTAGTAATTATCCTAGTATACAAACCACCATCAGCAACTGCGGAGGAATTCACAGAGCAGTTAAAGAAGATAGATAGCTATCTGGATAGGCTAGAGAATCCCACCCCAAACATTTTAATCCTTGGAGATTTTAATCTCCCTCATGTAAAATGGAAGATGAGGCACCATAATGTTATACCAGAAATAACTCCTGGAAGCACCCTGGCTCAACAGGCACATACCAGGGAACTAATGAGGCTTTGTGAAAAGTACTCACTAAACCAACAGATAATTGATCCCACTAGAAAGGAAAATACCCTGGATTTGATATTCACAAACAACGAGGAATTAATCAGAGACATAACAGTTACAAAAACAATATACTCTGATCATAACATCATAGAAGTTCAAACTAGTATTAACTCAGGGTTAGGGAACTGCGACACTAATGTTAGAGACGGAATGTTCAGTAAGTTTAATTTTAATAACCATAGAATTGACTGGGAAAAATAAACAAAGAGCTATCAGACATATCATGGGAATCAGACATGAGCACCCTAAATCCCCACCAGTGCCTAGAGAAGCTGAATACAGAAGCATACAAGGTATGTATGAAACACGTACCATTGAGGAAACCCCGAAGAAGATCAGATATAGAGAGAGAGCGTAGGAGATGGTACAGGAGAAGAAAACGGGTTACTGAATTGCTGAAAAACACAGTTATGTTGCAACAGAGGAGAGATAGCCTTAACCGAGAGATCACTGAATTAGAGCAAAACTTAAGATGTCATACCTGACAGAAGAAGTACAAAGGGAACAAAGAGCCATACAGGATATTGCAAGAAACCCAAAATATTTCTACTCCTATGCAAAATCCAAGCTAAGAACTACCTGTAGAATTGG
>WNWK01030103.1:0-23788 GCA_009830355.1 Cherax destructor
ACCAGGTCAACCATAGAATTGATGGGGGGAGGGAGGTGAGCAGAGCACTGAGGAGTCTGTGGAGACAAGAATGTTATCCATGGAGGCAAAATGCCAAGAATGCAATTCACTAGTCAATCACAGACCCTTGCATTTAGATAGTTGCATGAGTGACATCACTACATAGTGTAGATAACTGCCTCTGAGGATTGACGAGTTAGACACATGTGCAATACTTCGGTACCTTTATTGTGGAAATGTTTTGCCAACCACTGGCTTCTTCAGTCCAATATGGAGAAGAATAGTTGATCAGGAGTTTGAGGTAATCAGTCCCTCATCTTGGCATTAACGTGATCAGTCCATCAATCAACACTGATCACATCAGCTCCAGGCTGAGGGACTGATAACCTCAAACTCCTTCTGATCTTCAACTAGTATTGGACTGAAGAAAGCCACTGGTTAGCAAAACAGTTCCACTACACAGTAGATCACCATCACAAAGGTTATCTAATAACGCATCTTTCTCTCTTTCCAGATAGACTGACGCCTACTTTGTCAAACCAAATTTACACTAGCGAAAAATAAATGTTTTGTCAGCTTTAAATCATCTTTTAAATGAATGGAAATACAAAAACAATTCATTTTGTAAATTTTATTAATTATATATCATCTATAATGTATAAATTGTATAAATTTCATGTATTAAAAAATAGTTGATTTTTTTTATATATCTGTATAATGTTTGTAAACAAAGTAATGTTGCTTCTTGTTCACCTTTAATTTTAATAGTCCTAAAAAAAATTTGATTTAAGTTTCATTCCAATAGTCAGAGGTCCTTGCAGATTGTTAAAATTATTCTTATTATTTATGGGGAAACAATAAATGTGTATGGTATGTGTTGTCTGGAGAGTCATCAGGTTTGATCCAGGGAGTGGGAGGGGGTAGATTCAACTCCTTGGATCAAAAACCCTTCAGCTACAAGACATTACCCATCATCCCCTTGAAGGTGTGTCATTGATCGTACAGTATTAAGTTGACTCCACTGCAGCGGAAATTGAAAGGATATAAATTTATGAAAGTTGAATTTTATTTTACAAACCCTGTTTCCCCCTGGGTAGATCTATTATAGGCATTCTTCCTGAGTAGATCTATTATAGGCATTCTCCCTGGGTAGATCTATTATAGGCATTCTCCCTGGGTAGATCTATTATAGGCATTCTCCCTGGGTAGATCTATTATAGGCATTCTCCCTGGGTAGATCTATTATAGGCATTCTCCCTGGGTAGATCTATTATAGGCATTCTCCCTGGGTAAATCTATTATAGGCATTCTCCCTGGGTAGATCTATTATAGGCATTCTCCCTGGGTAGATCTATTATAGGCATTCTCCCTGGGTAGATCTATTATAGGCATTCTCCCTGGGTAGATCTATTATAGGTGTTCTCCCTGGGTAGATCTATTATAGGCATTCTCCCTGGGTGGATTTATTATAGGCATTCCCCCTGGGTAGATCTATTATAGATGTTCTCCCTGGGTAGATCTATTATAGGCATTCTCCCTGGGTGGATATATAGGCATTCTCCCTGGGTGGATCTATTATAGACATTCTCCCTGGGTGGATCTATTATAGATGTTCTCCCTGGGTAGATCTATTATAGATGTTCTCCCTGGTAGATCTATTATAGGCATTCTCCCTGGGTGGATCTGTTAAAGACATTCTCCCTGGGTAGATCTATTATAGACATTCTCCCTGGGTGGATCTATTATAGGCATTCTTCCTGGGTGGATCTATTATAGGCATTCTCCCTGGGTAGATCTGTTATAGGCATTTTCACTGGGTAGATGTATTATAGACGTTCTCCCTGGGTGGATCTATTATAGACGTTCTCCCTGGGTGGATCTGTTATAGACATTCTCCCTGGGTAGATCTGTTATAGACGTTCTCTCTGGGTAGATCTGTTATAGACGTTCTCCCTGGGTGGATCTGTTATAGACGTTCTCCCTGGGTGGATCTGTTATAGACGTTCTCTCTGGGTGGATCTGTTATAGACGTTCTCCCCAGGTGGATCTGTTATAGACGTTCTCCCTGGATAGATCTCTATTTTAGAAATTTCCCCTCTGGATAGAGGCTAGAACGCTCTACATAACCAGTGGCTGTCCACATATATCATTAAATGTCGTCCAGTTTTGTAAGAACTATATACTGTATCATATGGATATAAAGTACAGTAAACTCTAATAAAGCTCCTCTATATAGTGTAATTCTTTTTGTAACCGACTAAATTATTATTATAATCAAATAGAAGCGCTAAACCACAGGGGAGGGTAACCGACTAAAGATGTACAGACAAAAATTGAACAGCATGTTTAGATGCCTTCACGTATGTGGTATTTGATTTTGAATGCATTTTTTCAATTGCATATACAACATTGCAATACTATTATAGAAGATCTTTATAAAAGAGCCTACGGTATTTTTTTTTTATTTTGGTCTACTCAGAGGGGAGACAGGTATAATTTGTCTAGAGCAAGTATATCTCTAGCATATTTGTTGGCAATACTGACCATTCCATATACAGACGAGTTGTTTGTGTATGTTTATTACAAAGAATGGTTATGTTTCACACATTTGTACTATAGCTCAATAGTTGTACATTTTGAATTGGTTTGTATGTAATGTTTGTAAGTGGAGATGTATGTAGCTTTTGGTATTTGTAAGATGGTACCCTCATGTGTTTTCATTTTGGTAGCAAGTTAAGAGAGTTGTAAGTACAGGTGGTTCTTGACTTACAGTATAAGAATTAGAAGTTTATTTTGACATGATACATGGTTGTACAGAGGAATATAATAGTTGGGTGTACATGCCAAAAGCCCCTTTGTATGCAGAGCATTTCAGGCAAACTTAAAAGTTAACTTAAGATTAGTGGTTCAACTTTGGATATTTTGACTTTACAATGGTGGGGCAGCAATTACTTTGGAGATGAAACTTAAGATAATTACCCAACATGAAGGTGGCAAGTCCATAACTTGTATTTATTTATTTTCTTTTCAATACTGGTATTTAGTTACAGTATTTTTTTATTTATTCAGAGAGTTATTTATTTTCTTATTTATCGTATCGTATTCATGTTCAGCTTAGAATATTTTTGACTCGCGCTGAGTTCATCGGAACGTAACCCCATTGTAAGTTAAGGAGCACCTGTAGTGAGACCTCGGTATAGCAAAATACCCAATGACACAGACTTAGTCCATTGTATGGAGGACTTGTTGGACATGCATATTTTCCCTGACAGGCAAAATCTTATACAGTAGACCAAGTTTAAAAAGGAAAAGTTTGTTTTTTCTTTTTGGGTCACCTTCCCTCAGTGGGACACGGCCAGTTCATTGAAAAAAAAAATCCAAAATGTTACATGAGAAGTGCTATATTAAGGTTTTACCATCACTGGGAGAGCATGGAGAGAGATCTATTATGTATAATATTTTATCCACAGTGCTTTAAAAGATACAAGTGTACCCATCGCAGATTTGCTAATATATGGTGTTCCATTTTCCACTTCCATGGAAAGTGAGTTAGAATCCTTCCTCAGTAAGTCAGGTGTGTAATAAGAGGCAACTAAAATGCTGCAGCAAGGTTCTAGTAACACCTTCTACTGTATAAATTACAGCCTCTCCTCACTTAGCGACGGAGTTGCATTCCTAAGACCACATCGGTAAACAAATTTGTCGCTAAGAATATAGGAAATCAGCTCTAATATTATTTAGATATGCATACTGGTTGGAGAGCCCGTCGTAAGTCTAAGTCGTCGGTAAACGAGTATGTCGCTAAGTGAGGAGACGCCGTACTAAAAGCAAAGAGCAAGGTGCTAGTAACACCTGTATAACTTACTGAATCTGAAAAACAAAGTGCTGTAAAGCGAAGCGCCGTATTATCAAGTTATGTCCGTAGCCCGGCAGTGTGAGGGGACCAAGCCTCTGTAAGAAGCCAGGGACACTTGTATTGAATAAAGGTCCAGTGTGATGTAAAGGTGGCAGAATAAAGGTCCTCCTTCCTTAGTGACCTTGAAGTGATGCTTATCATCTTGTCATCATTATTAACCTTGAGGGAGATGTTAATGTTTATTTTAGGGAGATGTTAATGTTTTTTTTAACACTACATGCTGTGTATGTATGTATGTGTATACATGCCTTACTCCCTTTATTTCTTCACCCAGGATACAACATATGTATGTGTATATGTATATAGATTGTGTGTATATATATAATGTATGAATGTATGTACAAACACACACACACATATATATATATATATATTATATATATATATATGTAACCTCACCTTGGTGGCCGAGTTGAGTGGCAGCTTAGTCTCGTCTAGCTGGTCTACTGTTCGAGGCTGTCTTGGTGGGTGGAATTACAGGACGCAGTTTTCTGTGTGTCCCCTCTATTTTTTCTCCATGGGGAAGTGGAACAGAATTCTTCCTCCGTAAGCTATGCGTGTCGTAAGAGGCGACTAACATGCTGGGAGCAAGGGGCTAGTAACCCCTTCTCCTGTATATATTACTAAATGTAAAATGGGAAACTTTCGTTTTTCATTTTGGGCCACCCCACTTCGGTGGGAAACGGCCGACGTGTTGAAAGAAAGAATATATATATGTGTGTGTGTGTGTACTCACCTAGTTGTGGTTGCAGGGGTTGAGTCACAGCTCCTGGCTCCATATGTATGTATGTTAGTGTTTGCTCTTAAAGTGCCTCTTCTGAGTGTTTATTAACATTTATTGGATTGTATTATGAAGCGTGTACTGTATGTTATGTATTATATAAATACAATAATAATATACTGAAAGGAAGTATTTTGTATTAGTGACCCTCGCTATACACCACTGAAGGAAGCAGGTTTGATCCAAGGAAGGGGTGGGTAGCAGCAGTTCCCTGGATCAAGATCCCCTTGCCAACATCAGGGGACCGCCTTCATGTCTTAAAGAAGCTACCAATAATATTGATGGACCTTGATCCCAGGGTTATTGATTCTTGGCCCTTGTGGGTTTAGTGCTTAGGTATGATTATAATAATATTGATCCTTGGATCAGGCAATTACTTTTAGTTCGTCGGACACCTCCCAGATCGACCAGGCTGTGATGGATGTGTGGAGCAGCAAGGTACCAGTAGCAACAGCCTGATTGACCAGGCCAGCACCGGACCAGCCTGGTCCACGACCACCAGCAGCAACAACCTGGTGGACCAGGCAGCACCAAACCAGCCTGGTCCACGACCACCAGCAGCAACAACCTGGTGGATCAGGGAGCACCAGACCAGCCTGGTCAATGGCCAGGCTCCAGGAGTAGAAACTTGAAACTCATCAAAGGTATAGTTTTTATTATAATATTAATAATTTAAGTACAACATCGTTTAGGAGTGAAGAGCAAGATGTGAGTGTGGGGGAGGTGCGTGAGGCATTACGTAGAATGAAAGGGGGTAAAGCAGCTGGAATTGACGGAATCATGACAGAAATGTTAAAAGCAGGGGGATATAGTGCTGGAGTGGTTGGTATTAGGTACCTAGGGATTGGCAGAGAGCATGTATAGTTCCTTTATATAAAGGGAAGGGGGATAAAAGAGAGTGTAAAAATTATAGGGGAAAAATAGGAGACGAGAGTTATTAAATGGAGAGTTAGAAGTATCGGGAAGATGGAGGGAATATTTTGAGGAGTTGTTAAATGTTGATGAAGACGGAAGCTGTGAGCTCGTGTATAGGGCAAGGAGGAATAACATCTTGTAGGAGTGTGGAAGAGCCAGTTGTGAGTGTGGGGGAAGTTCGTGAGGCAATGGGTAGAATGAAAGGGGGTAAGGCAGCTGGGATTGATGGGATAAAGATTAGAAATGTTAAAAGCAGGTGGGGATATGGTTTTGGAGTGGTTGGTGCTATTATTTAATAAATGTATGGAAGAGGGTAAGGTACCTAGGGATTGGCAGAGAGCGTGTATTGTTCCTTTGTATAAAGGCAAAGGGGACAAAAGAGAGTGCAAAAATTATAGGGGAATAAGTCTGTTGAGTGTACCTGGTAAAGTGTATGGTAGAGTTATTATTGAAAGAATTAAGAGTAAGACAGAAAGCAGGATAGCAGATGAACAAGGGGGCTTTAGGAAAGGTAGGGGGTGTGTAGACCAAGTGTTTACAGTGAAACATAAAGGTGAACAGTATTTGGATAAGGGTAAAGAGGTTTTTGTGGCATTTATGGATTTGGAAAAGGCGTATGATAAGGTGGATAGGGGGGCAATGTGGCAAATGTTGCAGGTGTATGGAATAGGAGGTAGGTTACTGAAAGCAGTGAAGAGGTTTTATGAGGATAGTGAGGCTCAAGTTAGTGTGTAGGAGGGAGGGGACTATTTCCCAGTAAAAGTGGGCCTTAGACAAGGATCTGATGTCACCGTGGTTGTTCAATATATTTATAGATGGGATTGTAAGAGAAGTGAATGCGAGGGTCTTGGCAAGAGGTGTGGGGTTAAAAGATAAAGAATTAAATACAAAGTGGGAGTTGTCACAGTTGCTTTTTGCTGATGACACTGTGCTTTTGGGAGATTCTGAAGAGAAGTTGCAGAGGTTGGTGGATGAATTTGATAGGGTGTGTAAAAGAAGAAAATTGAAAGTGAATATAGGAAAGAGTAAGGTGATGAGGATAACAAAAAGATTAGGTGACGAAAGATTGGATATCAGATTGGAGGGAGAGAGTATGGAGGAGGTGAATGTAGTCAGATATTTGGGAGTGGACATGTCAGCAGATGGGTCTATGAAGGATGAGGTGAATCATATAATTGATGAGGGAAAAAGGGTGAGTGGAGCACTTCGGAGTCTGTGGAGACAAAGAACTTTGTCCATGGAAGTAAAGAAGGGAATGTATGAGAATATAGTTATACCAACACTCTTATATGGGTGTGAAGCATGGGTGATGAATGTTGCAACGAGGAGAAGGCTGGAGGCAGTGGAGATTTCATGTCTGAGGTCAATGTGTGGTGTGAATATAATGCAGAGAATTCGGAGTTTGGAAATTAGGAGGAGGTGCGGAGCTGAGGAGGGGTTGTTGAGGTGGTTCGGACATGTACAGAGAATGGAACGAGACAGAATAACTTCGAGAGTGTATATATCTGTAGTGGAGGGAAGGCGGGGTAGGGGTCGGCCTAGGAAAGGTTGGAGGGAGGGGGTAAAGGAAGTTTTGTGTGCGAGGGGCTTGGACTTCCAGCAAGCATGTGTGAGCGTATTTGATAGGAGTGAATGGAGACAAATGGTTTTTAATACTTGACGTGCTGTTGGAGTGTGAGCAAAGTAACATTTATGAAGGGATTCAGGGAAACCGGCAGGCCGGACTTGAGTCCTGGAGATGGGAAGTACAGTGTCTGCACTCTGAAGGAGGGGTGTTAATGTTGCAGTTTTATAACTGTAGTGTAAAGCACCCCTCTGGCAAGACAGTGATGGAGTGAATGATGATGAAAGTTTTTCTTTTTCGGGCCACCCTGCCTTGGTGGGAATCGGCCGATGTGTTAATAAAATAAAAAATAAGTTTACTGAGTATACCAGGTAAAGTGTATGGCAGGGTTATTATTGAAAGAATTAGAGGTAAGACAGAGAGTAGGATTGCAGATGAGCAAGGAGGCTTTAGAGTGGGTAGGGGATGTGTAGATCAAGAGTTTACAGTGAAGCATATATGTGAACAGTATTTAGATAAAGGTAGAGAAGTTTTTATTGCATTTATGGATTTAGAAAAGGCATATGATAGAGTGGATAGGGGAGCAATGTGGCAAATGTTGCAAGTGTATGGAATAGGTAGTAAGTTACTGAAGGCTGTAAAGTTTTTATGAGGATAGTGAGGCTCAGGTTAGGGTATGTAGGAGAGAGGAGATTACTTCCGGTAAAAGTAGGTCTTAGACAGGGATGTGTAATGTCACCATGGTTGTTTAATATATTTATAGATGGGGTTGTAAAAGAAGTAAATTCTAGGGTGTTAGGGAGAGGGGTGGGATTAAATTATGGAGAATTAAATGCAAAATGGGAGTTGACACAGTTACATTTTGCTGATGATACTGTGCTTATGGGAGATTCTAAAGAAAAGTTGCAAAGGTTAGTGGATGAGTTTGGGAGAGTGTGTAAAGGTAGAAAGTTAAAAGTGAACATAGATAAGAGTAAGGTGATGAGGGTATCAAACGATTTAAATAAAGAAAAATTGGATATCACATTGGAGAGAGGGATTATGGAAGAAGTGAATGTTTTCAGATATTTGGGAGTTGACGTGTCAGCGGATGGGTTTATGAAGGATGAGGTTAACCATAGAATTGATGAAGGAAAAAAGGTGAGTGGTGCATTGAGGTATCTGTGTAGACAAAAAACGTTATCCATGGAGGCAAAGAAGGGAATGTACGAAAGTATAGTGGTACCAACACTCTTATATGGGTGTGAAGCATGGGTTGCAAATGCTGCAGCGAGGAGGAGGTTGGAGGCAGTGGAGATGTCCTGTCTAAGGGCAATGTGTGGTGTAAATATTATGCAGAGAATTCGCAGTGTGGAAATTAGGAGGAGGTGTGGAGTTACTAAAAGTATTTGTCAGAGGGCTGAAGAGGGGTTGTTGAGGTGGTTTGGTCATTTAGAGAGAATGGATCAAAGTAGAATGACTTGGAGAGCGTATAAATCTGTAGGGGAAGAAAGGCGGGGTAGGGTCGTCCTAGAAAAGGTTGGAGGGAAGGGGTAAAGGAGGTATTGTGGGCGAGGGGCTTGGACTTCCAGCAAGCATGTGTGAGCGTGTTAGATAGGAGTGAATGGAGACGAATTGTTTTTGGGACATGACGATCTGTTGGAGTGTGAGCAGGGTAACATTTTGTGAAGGGATTCAGGGAAACTAGTTAATTGATTTAGTTGGACTTGAGTCCTGGAAATGGGAAGTACAATGCCTGCACTTTAAAGGAGGGGTCTGGGATAGTGACAGCTGGGAGGGACAATTCTCAGCTGTCGTATCTGAGCTCCTCTGCAAAGACAGTGATTATGTATGAGTGTGGTGAAAGTGTTGAATGATGATGAAAGTATTTTCTTTTTGGGGATTTTCTTTCTTTTTGGGTCACCCTGCCTCGGTGGGAGACGGCCGACTTGTTGAAAAAAAAAATTAAGTATAGTTAGATTTGCTCTGGTGTTTCCAAAGTTATTAGTTATAGTGAAGGAGTACACATCACCATTTATAATACATAAAATAATGTAAGTAGGCCTTCTTGCAGCTGACCTTATTATTACACATTCTGAAGTCAAATGAAAAGTCCATAAAATGTATATTATGACACTGTGACAGCTGTCAAGTGTTAGGTAAGGTTTGTCAGGACACAGGACAAGTGTTTCCTGAAGCGGGTCTTAGTCAAGAAACTAGGTTTGGTTAAATAAGGTTTGTCAGGACACAGGACAAGTGTTTCCTGAAGCAGGTCTTAGTCAAGACTAGGTTTGGTTAAATAAGGTTTGTCAGGACACAGGACAAGTGTTTCCTGAAGCAAGTCTTAGTCAAGACTATAGGTTTGGTTAAATAAGGTTTGTCAGGACACAGGACAAGTGCTTCCTGAAGTGGGTCTTAGTCAAGACTATAGGTTTTTTTAAATAAGGTTTGTCAGGACACAGGACTAGTGCTTCCTGAAGCAGGTCTTAGTCAAGACTATAGGTTTGGTTAAATAAGGTTTGTCAGGACACAGGACAAGTGCTTCCTGAAGTGGGTCTTAGTCAAGACTATAGGTTTGGTTAAATAAGGTTTGTCAGGACACAGGACAAGTGTTTCCTGAAGCGGGTCTTAGTCAAGACTATAGGTTTGGTTAAATAAGGTTTGTCAGGACACAGGACAAGTGTTTCCTGAAGTGGGTCTTAGTCAAGACTATAGGTTTGGTTAAATAAGGTTTGTCAGGACACAGGACAAGTGTTTCCTGAAGCTGGTCTTAGTCAAGACTATAGGTTTGGTTAAATAAGGTTTGTCAGGACACAGGACAAGTGTTTCCTGAAGCCGGTCTTAGTCAAGACTATAGGTTTGGTTAAATAAGGTTTGTCAATACACAGGACAAGTGCTTGGGTCTTGGGTCATATAATGACCCAGAGCTGGAGCTTTAGATCATTTGACCAAGGCCTTCCATTGGCTTACCTCTCCCCACTTTAAAAATTATTGTTATAACACTGCTGACACCAGCACTTTCTTCTCCTGCATTAGGGACCACAACAGTCCCATAATCTTGCAAAATTATCCACTAACACCCATCAAGGAAGCATCCCATAGTACAAATATAAGATAAGATACTTTATTTCAGCATAATACAGTGGAACCCCGGTTAACGAACACCCCGGAAATCGTGCAATTATGTAAGTATAATGTAAGTGCTTGTGGAAGTGTATTTTTGGGGGTCTGAAATAGACTAACCTAAATGACATTTTTTCTTAAGGAAGTAAATTCGTTCGGTATGGCACTTGAGCAGTTTTCTGCAATGAATTTTTTTCGTTAACCGGGGTTCCACTGTACAATGTTTGTACAGAAGTGACTTACATTTCGGTGTACATGCAGAAAGCCCTTTAATATTTAGAGCATTTTGGGCAAACTTAAGATTAATAAAACAATAACAATTGAGTGATTTAATCTCTTAGGTGACTGTAAATATAAATTTATCTTTCCTGCAGTATACTATAGGTAATGGAGTTTATATATAATAAAATATTAGGCACAAAATAAAGCCACTACTATGCATTTTAAAGCAATAATAATATGGCAACAAAATTCAATTCCAATAAATGACATGAAAAACTTTCCCTCACAGGAAAAAAGTTGAAATATCGTTAGAGAAATTCTCATATAAGTTCTGAAATGTATTTTTATATTTTTTTATTAACACATCTGCTGTTTCCCACCAAGGCAGATGACCCAAAAAAGAAGAAACACTTTCATCATCACTCACTCCATCACTGTCTTGCCAGAGGTGTGCCGATACTACATTTCAAAAACTTAAGAAATTTATAAGTTAGGAAAAGTAATGTGTTTTATATCAGATAAAGTTCATATTTATATTTTGTTTATAGGTTGCTAGGTTAGTTTGGTGCAAAATTAAAAAAAAAATTGACATATTAAAAAGTTTCTATAATTCAACTTTTTCTTGGTTGAGGGAAAGAAAGTTTGGGCCGTCTAGAGTTACCGTATTTTACGGCATCGAAGACACTTATTTTTTTCCCAAAATAGGTCTCGAAAATTTACCCAGCATCTTGGAGGCATTAATCCTTTGAGGGTCGAGAGGCCCTCTCCCAAACTTGTTCTCGGTCGAAAAATTTAAAAAAAAAAAAATTATTTTCCGATCATAATGACACCAAAAATATGAAATTTGATGGAAAACCTACGGAATTATGGTCTTGCGAAGTTAGAGGTCTCGACAATATTTACGCATCGGCGATTTCGCCCACTTTGAGCCCTATTTTCAGCCAATTGCAATGTTCCAGTCGATTAAAATCATAGCTATTTCGCTAGAATTCCATTTGTTCTATCGATTGAGTACCAGAAACAGCCCATTTACCAATTTCAACTACCCAGTAAAGTGGTCAGAAATTGACAATTTGGCCAATTTCACACAAATTTCAAAAGATGCCAATTTCAAAATAGGATCCAGAATAAACAAGACAGACATTCCTGGCACTAAAATAACATTTTATCTGTTCATTAGTCACATCTCCAGGCCTCTCTTACATTACTTTTGCTTTCCATTTTGAATTTTTATTCTTACAAAAAATAGAACATTTACTGTTATGTATACTACTGCATCATTGTAAAAATGGTATAAATAATATCAGTGCAGTTGTGAAAGAATATTAGACTCACCAGTTGACGTGTATTGGACGCGTGGCGTGATTTGTTTACTCTTGAACATCGGCAAAAATTGAATAATTTCGCTACTTTGAGCTCAATTTCAAGGTACTTTATCATCGTAAAACCAATCAAAATCATCACTATTTCTGTACCATATCTTCCATTCTATCAAATGAGACCAAGAAAACGAGAATACAACCATAAATACCATACGAAAATACACTCGAAAGTCGTTTTAAACCAAAAACACGGTCAGAGTTTTTTTTTTCTCATTATGCACTGCGTGCTTCAGGATTTTTTTTATACTGCGCACACTGACCACGCAGACCCATTCTTTCATATGTAGGCCTGCCAGCTTTCTTCCACTAGATTTGAAGGCACTAGAATTTACGAGTACAAGTACATGACCGACCCTCAAAGGGTTAATACCATTTATCTTTTTTTCCAAAAGCTAGCCAATCAGAATTTTGGGTCGTCCTCGACACCGAGCATCTTGTTCGTCGTAAAATACGGTATACTATTTTAATTATTTTTCTTAAAAATTATGCATAAGTTAAAGTATTTTATTTCTACAGACCATCGCCGTAAAGTAAATCACGGCATTTTCACTTGCTAGTGCATATAAAAGCCTAAAAACACTTACACTATCATTTATCAAGTGCACAATTGTGCTAGGCCTAAAAAACCATGCAAGAGTAAAAATAATAAATGCAGCTCAAAGTACGCATCACTGCCAAAAATATTATGTAATAAATCTGTTTGTTTCAGTGATGAATATGGTGAATATATAACTGATAACTTCTCAACAGTAAACCTAAAGATTCCCATCACAGTTGGTACAATCTTCAGGATACCACATACAGTAGTCCCCCCGGGTATCCCTGGGGGATACCTTCCAACACCTACCGTTGATGCCCGAAACCGCAGATAGCAGTGAACCCTATATGTATATACAGTCATCCGGAGGTTTTCGTGTTTAATCCGTTCCAGATGGATCAACTAAAACCAAAATCTACGAAAACCAAAACCATTTTCCCCATAAGAAATAATGGAAATTCAATTAATCTGTTCCAGAAACCCAGAAGTTTGGAAAAAAAAAAATTGGGAAGAGACCCTATTTTTTGGAAGGGGAATCCCCTTCCATAAGGAATTTAGGTACCAAGTCCTTATCCGGGGTCACTTCCCTGCATGCCTGCTACACTCCCTCCCTGCCTGCTATACTCCCTCCCTGCCTGCTACACTCCCTCCCTGCATGCCTGCTACACTCCCTCCCTGCCTGCTACACTCCCTCCCTGCCTGCTACACTCCCTCCCTGCCTGCTACACTCCCTCCCTGCCTGCTACACTCCCTCCCTGCCTGCTACACTCCCTCCCTGCCTGCTACACTCCCTCCCTGCCTGCTACACTCCCCCTGCCTGCTACACTCCCCCTGCCTGCTACACTCCCCCTGCCTGCTACACTCCCCTGCCTGCTACACCAATATTCAAAAGTCTCAAACTACTCACCGTAAAGAACATTCATACTTACTCTTGTGCCTACTACATATATAAAACTTTACACTCTAATATAAACCCTCTGCTCAAAACTCTCCTCACCAACTTTAATAGGACCCATGACCACAACACACGACACAGATCACTTTTTGATATACCCCGTGTTCATATCAACCTATGTAAAAATTCTATGCACATAAAGGGCCCCAGAATCTGGAATTCATTACCAGTAAATATTAAGATAATCTTGTCTGAAAATCAATTTAAGACTCAACTCAAAACCACCTACTCACCCAAACCTAAATGATCATACTATAAACTACTTTGAAAAATGCTCATTGTTACTTTCCTATACGATAATCTCAATTTTTAATAATATGTTACTATTATGTTACCCCTACTCATATTATAAGTTAATGTCAAAAATGCTCAATGTTATTTTCCTTAAGATAATCTCAATTCCATATTATCATTCAAGAATCTTAACACCTGTAACAATCTAAGATCTAATATCATTATATAATAATTTAAACAGTAAAATTTCATCATATTGTAATTTTGAAAATAATTTTTAACTAGAATAAACTCAATAAATTTCTCTAATATTAAGTACATAGTTTTTAAGGACTAGAATAAGCTGCCCCTAATGCCATGGCATGTCAGTGGCTCTCCTTGCACTCAATTTACATTGTAACTTCCGATACCCATGTAATCTGCAATGAAATAAAATTTGTTTGTTTGTTTGTACACTCCAGCCCTGCCTGCTACACTCCCCCCCTGCCTGCTACACTCCCCCCCTGCCTGCTACACTCCCCCCCTGCCTGCTACACTCCCCCCCTGCCTGCTACACTCCCCCCCTGCCTGCTACACTCCCCCTGCCTGCTACACTCCCCCTGCCTGCTACACTCCCCCTGCCTGCTACACTCCCCCTGCCTGCTACACTCCCCCTGCCTGCTACACTCTCCCCTGCCTGCTACACTCCCCCTGCCTGCTACACTCCCCCTGCCTGCTACACTCTCCCCTGCCTGCTACACTCCCCCTGCCTGCTACACTCCCTCCTGCCTGCTACACTCCCCCTGCCTGCTACACTCCCCCTGCCTGCTACACTCCCCCTGCCTGCTACACTCCCCCTGCCTGCTACACTCCCCCTGCCTGCTACACTCCCCCTGCCTGCTACACTCCTTGCATACATGTTACACTCCCTACATACATGCTACACTCCATGCATGCCTGCTACACTTAAATTCCATCGTGTTTCTCACTTTCTTTACCAAAGGACTGGCACTAGGAGCTAGGAGCTTTCTTTGGGCCCATGGTAGCTTATTTAGTAGTCACACACAATAATCAAGGGCCAAAAACAATGAATTGTTAGTAAATGTTTTGTATGAACTCCTGGGGTGATGTTCACTCAAGCATAAAGAATGCTAGACTGCGGGAGAATGTGTGTGGGTGGCGGTCTACGGCCTTTGTATGTGTGGGGCACTGGTGTACAGGTTCAGTACCATCAACGAAAACTGAGATAATTTTTCCACGAAAAAAGTGAACGAAAACCAAAATCGGCAAAAACTGAGACAATCGAAAACCAAGGGTTGACTGTAAGTTGTTTTTCGTTTACATACATATGAAAAATTTAATTGATAAATTACACACAGTAAGTGGAGAATTATCACTTTTCCACTGATGGGAAGCACTTCAAGGCTTCTCTTAGGCTTTGAACAACTGCCAACAGCACTTTGGGATCATTATTAATTAAGAAAAATTAAAAGTTATTTTCGGGCCACTGTAAACCACAGATAACTGAAACCTCGGAAACTGAATCCATGGATACAGGGGTTCTACTGTACACACAAACTGGTCACACTTATTTTTCTATTGGTTGGTCACACTTGACCCTAACGAGCTTCATGGTTGCATCAGCATCTCCACGACACTTCATGCCTGGGACCGTCCTGCATCTGTACGGCAAGAAGTCTTCTTTCAGGTACATCAATGCCCTGCGGAATGGCAGCCCTTTGGGGTGCGGGTGAAGAATCGATGTATCTATGATATTGTCATGTATGACTCTCAACCTCAGGAGGTCATTCTCCAGTCCATGGCCAACTAGGATGGTGCGACTTCCCACCAGCTCGAGTAGTTTGTCCTGGACATGTTTTAGTCTGGTATTGACGCCTCTGAAGTCTTGTTTAGTGAGCCCAGAGTGTTCGGTGTTGTAGTCTACAATGGGAGCGTCTGGCACCACCAGTGTTTCATAGACCACCTTGCAGGTTGAGTCCACCACGGAGATTGCCGCTACGTCCATCCCATTCGTCGTGAAGATCATCTCGCAGTCTAGGGCGTAGATCCCCAGGTCGGAATTCTTACTCTCCTTCGTGTATATAAAACCATCTAGTTTATCAGGCTCTATATCCTGAAAAACATGTTGGGGTGCCTTCTTGCAAGGCCTTGATGTGCCTTTTCCTTTGCAACAAGGATAATAAGGCCTATAGCCATTGGTTCGCCTTTTCACATGGTAAACGCACTGCGATTTAACAGCCGGATGTCCATCGCTTCTGATATGAAATGTTGACATGCAGCGCTTGCAGGTGCGCTTGTCCGGTGCAGGAGCGACGGTGTAGTAGCTCAGATTGCTGAGCAAGTTGCACAGTTGAGCTTTGCCCTTTTGAGAGCCTTCTGGGCGAGGATAGTTAAGGCGCTCTAGATCACTCTCGGACAACTTGTATTTCTCGGCCCGCTGGTAAAATGCTGCATCTACTGTACTTGGCATTATCTTGTTTACAACATCTGCACTCGCCATGTCTATCTTGCTTGCTGCAGCATCTGCACTCGCCATGTCTATCTTGCTTGCTGCAGCATCTGCACTCGCCATGTCTATCTTGCTTGCTGCAGCATCTGCACTCGCCATGTTTATCTTGCTTGCTGCAGCATCTGCACTCGCCATGTTTATCTTGCTTGCTGCAGCATCTGCACTCGCCATGTCTATCTTGCTTGCTGCAGCATCTGCACTCGCCATGTCTATCTTGTTCACCCACACTACAGCTTCACTATGCAACAGGAAAAATATTAAAATAGTTTGTAATACGCTCAAGAACTTTATAGTCTTAGGACCTTTATCAAGACTTAATAATAGACTTACAATAATAATAATAATAATAATACTTATTTCAGCATGATACAGTAAGCTTTTGACTTAGAAACACGTTGAGAATTTTCTGTATTGTGTATAATAATGATATTATACACAATGGTTATTATTATTATTATTATTATAATCAATAAGAAGCGCTAAACCTACTAGGGTCATACAGCGCTGAAATATATATATACTATACACAATACAAAAGACTCAAAGCATGTTTGTAAGTTGAGGACTTTACTGTACATTGTACAGAGATGAATTACATTTAGGTGTACATGCAGAAATACCCTTAATATGCAGAGCATTTCAAGCAAACTTAAGCCTATCTTAGGCTTAAGATAGGCTTATCTAAAGTTTAATAAAACAATGATAATTTCGAGTTATTTTGAACATACAGTAGGACGTCATTTAGCACGATAGTTACGTTCCTGAAAAAGTCGTGTTAGATAATTTCGTCTTAAATAATTAACAGAACTTATGGGAAAAATAGGGTTACGTGTTTGAGAGTCCCCAAAAAGCCAAACAAGTTTTTTTAGACCAACATATCTTGCAAAAATTGAAGGCGAATATGTAATTTTAGTTCATTGTCATGATCTATTACTGCTTAAGACTACAAATGCAATAGAAATAATAGTATTTCTTACCTTAAATTGTGGGTAATGATGTTTGTGGATGGTAGTGAAGAGTGGATATGGATGGTGTGGCCCTACTGAGCTGAGGTGGATATGTAATTGTAGTGCATTGTCATGATCTATTACTGCTTAAGACTACAAATGCAATAGAAATAATAGTATTTCTTACCTTAAATTGTGGGTAATGATGTTTGTGGATGGTAGTGAAGAGTGGATATGGATGGTGTGGCCCTACTGGGCTGAGGTGGATGCTTGTTGGTTGTCGGTAGAAGTGGATGGTAGAGGTTCTGGTGCTGAAGTCGATGGTTGTATTGCAGTGTGCATAAATTCTGTAATGGATCTCTGGGCTTTTTATTCTGCATTACATTATACAGCTGACGGTAAGGCATCATCAGCTGGTCTAGACCCCGTTTCAAAGCCCTGCTTCTAGCTTTGTCAGGGTCCTCTTCAGTGAAAAAGTCTGCTAGTTTAGCAGCAACATGGAACTGCTCACGTAACTGCTGCAATGTTAACTCTTTTTCTTCAGGTTCTTCTTCATCTTCTTCTGTTATCTCCCTCCCTTGCATCTGTGCATCGAACTCTGCCAACATTTCCTCTGGACTCCTGTCTTCATCATCATCATCTTCTAAGAGTTCATTCACATCATCTTCATTCATATCTTCAAAACCATCACCTGGTAATGTCCTTGCCAGCTGAACAATTTCCTGAACCTGACTCTCAAGCAAGGGAAAACCAGTGAAAGAATTAACTACAGAAGGCCATAACTTTCCCCAGCCTGCATTTAATGTTGATTGGGGCACTTCATTCCATGCACTTCTAGCATAGCTGATGGCATCTGCAATGTTAAATTTACTCCAGAAGCTTGGTACTGCCAGGTTGGAGTCAGAGTCCATTGATGCAACTAGTTTTTTATAATTTTTTTGTGTAGTTACACTTGAATGTCTGAATAACTCCCGGTCCAGTGGTTGTATCAGAGATGTTGTATTTGGAGGTAAAAATACAACTTTTATATGTGGTGTCACATCCAGCAAAGCTTGTGGATGAGTACGGGAATTATCAAGAATGAAGAGAGCCTTGAATGCAAGGTTCTTGGTGTGCAGGTAAAACATGACTTCAGGAATAAAGTGATGCTTAAACCAGTCAATAAATATTTCCTCTGTCATCCATGCTGACTGGTTTGACCTCCAAATTACTGGTAAGGTGTTTTTATCCACACCTCTCAAAACATGAGGAGTCTTAGAGCGGTAAATAACCATGGGCTTACACTTGAAATCACCTGATGCATTACCGCAAAGGAGCAAGGTGAAGCGATCCTTTGCTGCCTTGAAGCCCGGTGCACTTTTCTCTTCCTGACTGATAAAAGTTCGTGTTGGCATTTTCTTCCAAAAAACACCTGTCTCGTCAGCATTAAAAACTTGCTGTGGCTCATAGCCACCCTCGGAAATAAGTGCAACTTAAAGTTCTTGAACCAGCCTGTGGTAAACATACACTCGTTTTCAGGCCTTCCTTCCTTATCACACACTGCTTTAAACAATTGTAAGGCCTTTTCTCTAATTAAGAGAAAACTAAGTGGTGCACCTTTCTTTGTTTTCTGTTCGATCCACTCAAGCAACACGTTTTCAGTTTTATTTACTTGTTGGGACCTACGTGTCATTCTTTTCATGAGGTCACATTTTGGGTTATTCATTACACAAGCTCGTATATTTGCCTCATTCTTCCTAATCGTACGAACTGACGCTTCATTAAGGCCATAGGCCCTCACTATATCCCTCACACGTGAGCCACTCTTAAGCTTATCTAATATCTCGATTTTCTTTGAAATTCCTAGACTTGAACGCTTAAACTTTTTCTTGTCACTTGCTGGAACACTTGTATGCTTACTGGGTGCCATGATTTCTTTGTATATTTATCAAAATGCAATGAAAATCAGGAAATGAATGTAAATAAACACAGCGAGTTTCCCGATACTTATCGTCCTGCACGTGTACGAACCAAACTGAACGCTGGGAGGGATGCGTGGGTGGGTGAGGGTGGCGGGGGATGGCACAAGGACTCCCCCACTGACTCAATGGTTTAACCCACCGCGGGCGACCGCGCGCTAAAAAAATTTCCCCTCCTGCTGAACCATGTAATATCATCTTTACGTCATGTAAGATGATAATGTGTCGCAAAACTTAAATCGTGCAATACCGGTAACGTGCAACATAATCTCGTGCTAAATGACGTTCTACTGTACACTCTCTTGGGTGAGTGTAAATGTATAAATTTACGAGTTATGTACAAGAGAATTGAATACCAATGGTGTGGCAACAATTACTTTGGAGGTGAAACTTAAGATAATTACCCAACATGAAGGTGTTAAGTTCCTAACTTTTTTTTTTTTTTTTTTAACACATCGGGCGATTTCCACCAAGGCAGGGTGGCCTGAAAAAGAAAAACTTTCATCATCATTCACTCCATCACTGTCTTGCCAGAGGGGTGCTTTACACTACAGTTATAAAACTGCAACATTAACACCCCTCCTTCAGAGTGCAGACACTGTACTTCCCATCTCCAGGACTCGAGTCCGGCCTGCCGGTTTCCCTAACTTGTATTTATTTATTTTTCAATACTGGTACAGTGGTACCCCGAGTTTCGGCCACCTCCCAACTCGAACAATTATGTAAGTGTATTTTTGGGGGTCTGAAATGGACTAATGTAATTTACAATATTCCTTATGGGAACACATTCGTTCAGTAACGGCACTTGAACAGCTTCCTGTATCGAATTATGGCCGAAACTCGGGGTTCCACTGTATTTAGTTACAGTAATTATTGGTTTATTGACATTCATTGACAGTAGTTATTTATTAACTTATTTAACATATTGTGTTCATATTCAACTCACAATATTTTCAACATACGGTACTTTTGACTAACGATACTTTCGACTCATGGTACTTTCGACTCACAATACTTTCCACTCATGGTATTTTCGACTCACGATACTTTCAACTCGCAGTATTTTCGATTCATGGTATTTTCGACTCGTGATACTTTTGACACATGGTATTTTTGACAAGGTATTTTCGACTCACATTTTTTTTGGCTC
This sequence comes from Cherax destructor, assembly GCA_009830355.1. Lineage (NCBI taxonomy): Eukaryota > Metazoa > Arthropoda > Malacostraca > Decapoda > Parastacidae > Cherax > Cherax destructor. The sequence goes on from WNWK01030103.1 coordinate 20,174, forward strand.
ACGATATTTCTGACTCACGGTATTTGACGATATGTTTGACTCATGATATTTTCAACTCACGGTACTTTCGACTCAATGTGATACCTTCGATGTGTTGGTCGGAATGTAACCCCATTGTTAATCTAGGAGCACCTGTACACACAAAGATCCAGCAAGTCTTAATAATATTACATAGCAAGGTATATCAAGGAAAGTATCAGTAGAGATCTTACAGACTTAATGTTCAATATTACGTAAGTCTTTTCAAATTAACTTAAATTTACTAAATAAAGCCACTATTACAAAATAAAGCCACTAGACTAATGTATTTAGGGCAAACTAATCCTAAGGCTTAAAGACCACTTACGAATCAGACTAAAACGTAAAGTGGACAATAAGATTTTGTTGGGATTTTTAACCCCGGAGGGTTAGCTAGCCAGGATAACCCAGGGTAGGGGGAGTGTTAGCCATCCAGGGTAACCCAGGGTAGGGAGTGTTAGCCAGCCAGGATAACCCAGGGTAGGGAGTGTTAGCCTGTCATAATAACCCAGGGTAGGGAGTGTTAGCCATCCAGGGTAACCCAGGGTAGGGAGGGTGTTACGGCCCCCTATCTAACACGGCTGTTAGGTAGTATACCTGCCGGCTTGTGACGTAATCAAGCGTGATGTTTGAGTGTCAACAAGACTCTCCCCTATTCAACACTGGAGAGTTCACCAGCTCCCTGATACACCTAGGGAGTGTCAACCAGACTCTCATACATATAACATCGGAGAGTTCAAGACTCTCTCATACACTACTGGAGTTCGCCAGGCAGATAATAATAATAATAATAATAATAATAATAATAATAATAATAATAATAATAATATCTTTATTTACTACAAGTACATGTACATGGTATACAGGCCTAGCTGACATCAGTGACATACTACTATATAGAAAGTCCCTTGTTATGCTGAGCATTTCGGGCAGATTAGGTCAGTGTCCTAGGATGCGACTCACACCAGTCGACTAACACCCAGGTACCCATTTTACTGATGGGGAACATAGACAACAGGTGTAAAGAAACACGCCCAATGTTTCTGCCCTGGCTGGGAATCGAACCCAGGCCCTCGCCGTGTGAAGCGAGAGCTTTAGCCACCAGATCTGCTTGAGAGTTGTAGACTCTCGCAGTGTGGTGCTGGTGACAGGTCTACAGTGCTCCAGTGCAGAGAGAACTGGAAGCTCTATCCTCTCTAGACTGTTACTTGAGAGCAACTCTGTACTTGTGATGTTTGCAAGGCCAAGTACAGTGATGAGGACACTGTAATGAGGAGAGCGGCAAGTCTGGTCACCAGAATTACCTACTGGCTTTCATCGTACTTGCGACTATGTACCTGAAAATAGACTATGGTACCTGAAATTATGTACTTGAGGTGTCTTGTGTGACACTGGTTGTCTTGTGTGACACTGGTAATGTTACCCGGAGTGTCAGGTATTCAGTGGTGTATCCAGAGAGTTTGTGACGGTGGCACGACACAAGTTAAGAGTCGTGTATTTGGTGTGTGTCAAGACGCGGTGCAAAGGTTTTATTAGAGATGGGTTCATGATGCAGGGGGCGTGCCATGTGGCACAGAGAAGGTGTCGTGTGACACAGCGATGGAGTCTTATGGTATAGGGAGATCGGGTGTCGTGGAACCCCGTAAGCGTGCCATAAGACAGGGTGTCTGAGGACACGGTGGAGAAGTATCATGACGAGGTATTACAGTGTCCTGCGTGAAGATGGCAGCCACTTGATAAGCACTGAGTATATGATTTTACTTGTGGTATTCTAGTGTACTATGATTTTTGTGTATATAAATATGTTTTTTACACAAATTATAAGATTATATGATTTTATTCAGATTATATGCTTTTATATTAATAATAATATAATAAATATTGAAAATCTGATATTTTACTTAGTATCCCAAACAGTCGTTTATTACAAATGTTACGGGACCCACCCTTACCCATCATTATATACTTGAGCATACGGCAGTAGAAAATGTCTTTATCATTATTATGAAAATAAGCGTTATATTGGCAAGTGGTATGTCTCCTGTACATCTAGGTAGGGTATTATGTGACGTATAGTTAACTATCCATCCGCTCGTTAACAGGTCAGGAATTCCCGCCTTACCACGTCATCATACCCAATGAGGGGGGCCACCTGCTACACAGCTGTCAGTATCTATTCAGCGAGTCAGACAGAGGGACCGAGAGAGTATTCTGTAATCGAGACAGCAAGCAGTGATCTGTCGGTCATCAGTCAGATGTCATTCAGTCATCATCGAGTCAACAGTCAGTGATCAGTCAATGATCCGTCAGTGAACATTCAGTCCTCAGTGAGACTTTCATGGTGAGAACTGTCCTCTCACTTTTCCTGAGAAGCACCTTGGATTTATTCTTCTGACCTTTGGGTTCCTGTGTGAGCCTCCATCACCTTTGGAAATGGTGTTGTCTGTTGCCGTTTATAGCAAGTGAGGGGCGTTTTAGGTCTGGGTTAATTTGGGGCTCACAGCAAGAGTGAGTGGGTTTGCAGTTGTGGGGACCCCTTTTGGGAAAATGTCTCTAAGGCGCTCACATCAAGAGCAGTGTTGCAACTTGGAGACTTTGGAATATCTCTTAGGATCGTAGTAAAAGGCTTTTGTTTGCTGTATTGCTGACGTTAGTTTTCCTTTTTGATTTAGTAGAAACGAGTTTGGAGTAAATCTTAAAAAACGACTGTGTGTATATCCTTGGGAAAAAAGTTATTGGAAAAAATTTTTAAATGCGTAAACATTTTATTCCATTTATTGTCTGAAAGTGATTATTAATTAAGGAATAGTCTACGTTCTAAAAATTAGGGGATAATGGTTAATAAGTGTTATGCTTTTTTAAAACTCAGTGTGAAGAGTCCCAAATTTATGTTAAAAGAATAGAACGTCTTGAAATTTTGAGCCCCCTTTAGGGAATAGATGCAACAGTAGATTGAATGTTGCGCCCTTTTATTAATAAGTGAGCAAGATAAACTTGTTGTTTTGTTTTGGGAAACCCTTTTAAATATTTTATATAAAACTTTCCACGGAAATTTAATTTTTAAAAACCAAAAAAGAATTATTGATTATTTCGTTCCCCTTGGGTCCCCCTTTTTTTTATTTTGTAACTTGGGTTTAAATTCTTTTTACATTTTTATTGGGGGGCCCTTTTGAGGTTTTTTTGCACCCCATACCCATCCTGTGGGCGGGTCAAAAAAAATTACAGAGGTACATAAAGGGTCCAGGGGGACCTCAAAAGTTTGATAGCTGAGCAAGTTTCAAAAGGGAATGAACTCAGATGGTCACAATCATGACAAGTTACAAAGGTATTTGCAGATTACAGAGGTATATGGGTCCCAAAAGGGGGGCCCAAAAATTTTGATAGTGAACAAAAGGACAATGGTAATTTAAATTTACTAGTTACAAGGTTTAAACATGTAAATAAATTTACTTTGTCTGTACATGGTTGCACTCATGAACAAATTATAAAGCAATGAGCAACCCATTAGTCTAAACCCCGCCACAACTGTAATGAGTTATTTAAATTTTAATTGTTGGATCACACAAAAATATACAATACACAGCATACATGTATATA
>WNWK01030104.1:0-10000 GCA_009830355.1 Cherax destructor
GGATGGAGACGCACAAGCAAATCTGACTCACTTGCTGACTCTCATTAACAGTAAAGGAAATTGTTAAGGCCACAATGCACGATAACGTAGTTATTCTGGGTGACTTCAACTTTAGTCAAATTGATTGGAATTTTTTGACTGGGAATTTAGAATCTAACGATTTCTTAGAAGTAGTTCAAGATTGTTTTTGAAGCAGTTTGTGACAGAACCTACAAGGGAAATAATCTGCTTGACTTAGTTCTGGCAAACAAGGAAACCCTTGTTAATAATTTAGAAATTACAGAGGAACTCGGCGCAAGCGACCACAAATCAATTACCTTTGGCATTGAATGGAAGTTTCATAGTAGGAATAACTCAGTAACGGTCCCAGATTTTCGCTTAGCAGATTACAATGGACTTAGAGAACACTTATCATCTGTGGACTGGGGTAATGAAGAGAGCTATCAATATGACAGTTTTCTGAACACTATACATGCTGCCCAAAGAACATTTATCCCATATAAAGAAATTAGATCGAATAGAAATGACCCAAAATGGATGAATAATAGGCTCAAATATCTTTTAGGGCAGAAGAAAGGAATTTATAGGCGTATCAAAAGAGGTTAGGGTCATCTTACGAATCAGTATATTGACATTAAGAGGGACGTTAAAAAGGGGATAAGAAAAGCTAAGCGGGACTACGAAATTAAAGTTGCTAGGGATTCGAAAACTAACCCAAAAAGTTTTTTCCAGGTGTATAGAACAAAAGTTAGAGATAAGATAGGTCCCCTTAAAAATAATTATGGGTATCTTACTGACAAAGAGAATGAAATGTGCTCTATTTTTAATAATTATTTTCTCTCGGTTTTCATTCAGGAAGACACTAATAATATCCCAAGAATTAGGTATTTTAGTGGGCCTGAAGAAGATAAATTATGTAGTATCACAGTCACTAGCGAAATGGTTATCAAACAGATAGACCGTTTGAAGCAAAATAAATCGCCAGGCCCTGATGAGCTTTTTTCAAGGGTTCTTAAGGAATGCAAAATTGAACTCTGTGAACCCTTAACTAACATTTTTAACATATCTCTTCAAACAGGTGTAGTGTCTGATACGTGGAAGATGGCTAATGTAATTCCTATTTTTAAAGCAGGGGACAAGTCGTTACCATCAAATTACCGCCCAATAAGTCTAACTTCAATTGTAGGCAAATTATTAGAGTCGATTATAGCTGATAACATAAGAAGCCATCTCGATAGGCCTAATTTGATTAATGATACTCAACATGGATTCACCAGGGGCCGTTCCTGCCTAACTAATTTATTAACTTTTTTCAGTAAGGCTTTTGAGGCAGTTGATCATGATAAAGAATTCGATATTGTTTATTTGGATTTTAGTAAGGCTTTTGATAGAGTACCACATCAGAGACTGTTAAAGAAAGTGGCTGCTCACGGCATTGGAGGAAAAGTGTTTTCATGGATCGAGTCATGGCTCACCAATAGGAAGCAGAGGGTGTGCATTAATGGGGTTAAATCTGAGTGGGGATCTGTAACAAGTGGCGTTCCACAGGGATCGGTTTTGGGCCCGTTGTTGTTTATAATATATATAAATGACCTTGACGAGGAATTACTAGTGATATGAGCAAATTCGCTGATGACACGAAGATAGGTAGGATAATCGATTCAGACGTAGATGTCACGGAACTTCAGGAGGATTTAGACAAACTCAATTCCTGGTCAGAAAAATGGCAGATGCAGTTCAATGTAGATAAATGCAAAGTTCTAAAGCTCGGGGAAAGTTCATAACCCTAGCACCTACCAGCTTAATAATGTTGAACTCAGCCGTACAGAATGCGAAAAGGATCTGGGGTTATGGTAAGCAGCAACCTCAAACCAAGTCAGCAATGCCTAAGCGTAAGAAATACAGCAAATAGATTACTGGGATTTATATCAAGAAGTGTAAGCAACAGAAGTCCAGCGGTTATATTACAGCTTTATACATCATTAGTAAGGCCTCACCTAGATTATGCAGCTCAGTTCTGGTCTCCATTTTACAGAATGGATATAAATTCGTTAGAAAACATTCAGCGACGAATGACAAAGTTAATTCATAGCATTAGAAATCTTCCGTATGAAGAAAGATTGAAGACCCTTAAATTACATTCACTTGTAAGACGAAGAATGAGGGGAGACATGATCGAGGTATATAAGTGGAAGATGGGTATTAATAAGGGGGATATAAATAAGGTCTTGAGGATATCTCTCCAAGAGAGAACCCGCAATAATGGATTCAAATTGGATAAGTTTAGATTTAGAAAGGATATAGGAAAGTATTGGTTTGGAAATAGGGTAGTTGATGAGTGGAACAGTCTGCCTAGTAGGGTCATTGAAGCTATGACCTTGGGTAGTTTCAAATTTAGGTTGGATAAATTCATGAGTGAGAGGGGTTGGATTTGAGTGGGACTCGCAGGCCAACAGGGTTGCTGCAGTGTTCCTCCTTTCTTATGTTCTTATGTTCTTATTGGTTGGGCAATTATTCTGTTAGTGGGATGGATTGTGAAGGACCTGCCTAGTATGGGCCAACAGGCCTGCTGCAGTGTTCCTCCTTTCTTATGTTCTTATGTTCTTAACAGTCATGAAGTTTATTATTATTATTATTATTATTATTATTATAATTATTATTATTATTATTATTATTATTATTATTATTATTATTATTATTATTATTATTATTATTATTGGACCCTTACGTATTATTGTCTATCTTTTCTTGCTGTGTCTCCACTCACCACCACCACAAGAACAATAAACAAAGGCAACAACGGTCTTACTAACATGTGCAGAGTATTTACTGAGGTGCTTCTCTGGTGTGTTCCAATATGTGCAGAGCGTAACCCAGGTGTCTGTAACTCCTTCATTCCTCTGATGACACCTTTTATTCTGCATTATTGTCTGTGGTAATATTAGTGCTTTCTATTGTGTCTAGTTTAGTGAGACGTGAGAATATCCAGACGCGTTTTTCAGAACGTTGGTTTTAGTTTAATGCTCTCGTGAGAGAGAGAGAGAGAGGAGAGGAGAGAGAGAGAGAGAGAGAGAGAGGAGGGAGGGAGAGAGAGAGAGGAGAAGAGAGAGAGAGAGAGAGAGAGAGAGAGAGAGAGAGAGAGAAAGTAGATATACGAGAAAGACCTATACCCACAAATCAATCTCAATCTGCGGGAAGGTTAGGAAACTTATGGTGGATGCTGTTAGTTGAGGGGGAAGGTATAGTGTAATGTGTGTGTGTACTCACCTATTTGTGGTTGCAGGGGTCGATTCATAGCTCCTGGCCCCGTGTGTGTGTGTTTCATCCACCAATAACTCAATACACACACACACACACACACACACACACACACACACCTTAGATTAGCGTTCCGTTACCTTAACAAGGAATCGTTCAAGACACTGTATACCGTATACGTCAGGCCCATACTAGAATATGCAGCACCAGTCTGGAACCCACACCTGGTCAAGCACGTAAGGAAACTAGAGAAAGTGCAAAGGTTTGCGACAAGGTTAGTTCCACAACTCAGGGGTCTGTCTTATGAAGAAAGATTGAGGGAAATAGGACTAACAACACTGGAGGAAAGAAGGGTCAGAGGAGACATGATAGCGACATACAAAATACTGCGGGGAATTGACAAGGTAGATAGTGACAGGTTGTTTCAGAGAGGGAACACAGAAACAAGGGGACACAACTGGAAGCTGAAGACTCAGATGAGTCAAAGGGATGTCAGGAAACATTTCTTCAGCCACAGAGTAGTCAGGAAGTGGAATGGACTAGAGAAAGATATAGTGGAGGCAGGAACCATACATAGTTTTAAGACAAGGTATGATAAATCTCATGGAGCAGGGAGAGCAGAGACCCAGTAGCAGACAGCGAAGAGGCGGGGCCAGGAGCTGAGTCTCGACCCCTGCAACCACAATTAGGTGAGTACAATTAGGTGAGTACACACACACACACACACATTTTCCTGGACTGCAGGAAGGCCTTCGACACAGTTCCTTACATGAGATTAGTAAAGAAGTTGGAAGAACAAGCATGTATAACAGGAAGGGCACTGGAATGGATCAGGGAATACCTCACAGGGAGGCAACAACGGGTCATGGTGCGTGATGAGGTATCACAGTGGGCGCCTGTGACGAGCGGCGTACCGCAGGGGTCAGTCCTAGGACCAGTGTTATTCTTGGTATATGTAAACGACATGACGGATGGGATAGACTCAGAAGTGTCTCTGTTCGCAGATGATGTGAAATTAATGAGGAGAATCACATCGGAAGAGGACCAAGCAGGACTTCAAACAGACCTGGACAAGCTTGACATCTGGTCTAGCAACTGGCTTCTCGAATTCAATCCCACCAAATGCAAAGTCATGAAGATCGGAGAAGGACAAAGAAGACCGCTGACAGAGTACAGGCTAGGTGGACAAGGGCTACAAACCTCGGCAAAGGAGAAAGACCTTGGGGTGAGTATAACGCCAAGTACGTCTCCGGAGGCACACATCAACCAGATAACTGCGGCAGCATATGGGCGACTGGCAAACCTAAGATTAGCGTTCCGTTACCTAAACAAGGAATCGTTCAAGACACTGTACACCGTGTACGTCAGGCCCATACTAGAATATGCAGCACCAGTCTGGAACCCACACCTGGTCAAGCACGTAAAGCAACTAGAGAAAGTGCAAAGGTTTGCGACAAGGTTAGTTCCACAACTCAGGGGTCTGTCCTATGAAGAAAGGTTGAGGGAAATAGGACTAACAACACTGGAGGAAAGAAGGGTCAGAAGAGACATGATAACGACATACAAAATACTGCGGGGAATCGACAAGGTAGACAGGGACAGGATGTTCCAGAGAGGGAACACAGAAACAAGGGGACACAACTGGAAGCTGAAGACTCAGATGAGTCAAAGGGATGTTAGGAAGCATTTCTTCAGCCACAGAGTAGTCAGGAAGTGGAATAGTCTAGAGAAAGATATAGTGGAGGCAGGAACCATACATAGTTTTAAGACGAGGTATGATAGAGCTCATGGAGCAGGGAGAGCAGAGACCCAGTAGCGGACAGCGAAGAGGCGGGGCCAGGAGCTGAGTCTCGACCCCTGCAACCACAACTAGGTGAGTACAACTAGGTGAGTACACACACACATACACACACACACACACACAAGGTTATATATTTTTAATCATATTTAAGTTTACATTAACCCGTTAGTTCACATAATTAATTTTCAATTACAGCAGGTGTTATTTGTTCAGGTAATTACCCAGAGTTGACTGACTGCTGGAACCTTGATCATGGGGAGACTTTCACTACTCTCCCTGGTACCTTGATCATGGGGAGACTTTCACTACTCTCCCTGGTACCTTGATCATGGGGAGACTCACTACTCTCCCTGGTACCTTGATCATGGGGAGACTTTCACTACTCTCCCTGGTACCTTGATCATGGGGAGACTTTCACTACTCTCCCTGGAACCTTGAACATGGGAGACTTTCACTACTCTCCCTGGAACCTTGATCATGGGGAGACTTTCACTACTCTCCCTGGAACCTTGATCATGGAGACTTTCACTACTCTCCCTGGACCTTGAACATGGGAGACTTTCACTACTCTCCCTGGACCTTGATCATGGGGAGACTTTCACTACTCTCCCTGGACCTTGATCATGGGGAGACTTTCACTACTCTCCCTGGAACCTTGATCATGGGAGACTTTCACTACTCTCCCTGGAACCTTGATCATGGGGAGACTTTCACTACTCTCCCTGGAACCTTGATCATGGGGAGACTTTCACTACTCTCCCTGGAACCTTGAACATAGGGAGACTTTCACTACTCTCCCTGGAACCTTGATCATGGGGAGACTTTCACTACTCTCCCTGGAACCTTGATCATGGAGAGACTTTCACTGCTCTCCCTGGAACCTTGATCATGGGGAGACTTTCACTACTCTCCCTGGAACCTTGATCATGGGGAGACTTTCACTACTCTCCCTGGGACCTTGATCATAGGGAGACTTTCACTACTCTCCCTGGAACCTTGATCATGGGGAGACTTTCACTACTCTCCCTGGAACCTTGATCATGGGGAGACTTTCACTACTCTCCCTGGAACCTTGATCATGGGGAGACTTTCACTACTCTCCCTGGAACCTTGATCATGGGGAGACTTTCACTGCTCTCCCTGGAACCTTGATCATGGTGAGACTTTCACTACTCTCCCTGGAACCTTGATCATGGGGAGACTTTCACTACTCTCCCTGGGACCTTGATCATAGGGAGACTTTCACTACTCTCCCTGGAACCTTGATCATGGAGAAACTTTCACTACTCTCCCTGGTACCTTGATCATAGGGAGAATTTCACTACTCTCCCTGGGACCTTGATCATAGGGAGACTTTCACTACTCTCCCTGGAACCTTGATCATGGGGAGACTTCACTACTTTCCCTGGAACCTTGATCATAGGGAGACTTTCACTACTCTCCCTGGTACCTTGATCATGGGGAGACTTTCACTACTCTCCCTGGTACCTTGATCATGGGGAGACTTTCACTACTCTTCCTGGAACCTTGATCATGGGGAGACTTTCACTACTCTCCCTGGAACCTTGATCATGGGGAGACTTTCACTACTCTCCCTGGAACCTTGATCATATAGAGACTTTCACTACTCTCCCTGGAACCTTGATCATTAGGAGACTTTCACTACTCTCCCTGGAACCTTGATCATAGGGAGACTTTCACTACTCTCCCTGGGACCTTGATCATAGGGAGACTTTCACTACTCTCCCTGGAACCTTGATCAGAGCGAGGTTCCTCACTACTCTCCCTGGAACCTTGATCATAGGAAGACTTTCACTACTCTCCCTGAAACCTTGACCATAGGGAGACTTTCACTACTCTCCCTGGAACCTTGATCATGGGGAGACTTTCACTACTCTCCCTGGGACCTTGATCATAGGGAGACTTTCACTACTCTCTCTTGGATCTTGATCATAGGGAGACTTTCACTACTCTCCCTGGAACCTTGATCATAGGGAGACTTTCACCACTCTCCCTGGAACCTTGATCATGGGGAGACTTTCACTACTCTCCCTGGAACCTTGATCATAGGGAGACTTTCACTACTCTCCCTGGAACCTTGATCATGGGGAGACTTTCACTACTCTCCCTGGAATCTTCATCATAGGGAGACTTTCACTACTCTCCCTGGAACCTTGATCATAGGGAGACTTTCACTACTCTCCCTGGGACCTTGATCATAGGGAGACTTTCACTACTCTCCCTGGAACCTTGATCAGAGCCAGGTTCTTCACTACTCTCCCTGGAACCTTGATCATAGGGAGACTTTCACTACTCTCCCTGGGACTTTGATCAGAGCGAGGTTCCTCACTACTCTCCCTCCATGAAACTCTCTCAACCATGAGGGATACCTCCTGGATAGGTAAACCTCCCAGCGAGGGATACCTGTGAGGAGTGCTATACCTCTTCCTCCCTGGTTATTATGTGCTGAGGTTTTCACAACACTGTCAGCACCGCCACTGAATTATGTCAGCTGGAGGCGCTGGCCGGCCTGGTCTGGCTGATCTAACACAAGGATCACATGTCACCTGATTATATTCTTATGGCTGGAGAATGAGGAAGGAAGAGATAGAAGAATGAAGAATAGAGGAGTTGAAGAAGAGTGGAGGTGAGTCTGGTTGAGTAGTGTATAGACCCCAGACCCGACAGGGGCTGCTTATAACATCTGCAAGTAAGTAAGTTTACTTAGATATAGATGCACGTAACTGCAATTATGATACATAAGTAACAAGTTTGAATTATCCAGAATTACCCCCCATAAAACATCAGACAAAGTGACTTATTTCCATTATTGTCCTCGTAATATCTGTATTACTTGTATCATTGAGAACTGTGAGTACTGTGTCCTGGATGTAGTGTGTCCTGGATGTACTGTATCCTGGATGTACTGTATCCTGGATGTACTGTGTCCTGGATGTACTGTGTCCTGGATGTACTGTGTCCTGGATGTACTGTGTCCTGGATGTACTGTGTCCTGGATGTAGTGTGTCCTGGATGTACTGTGTCCTGGATGTACTGTGTCCTGGATGTACTGTGTCCTGGATGTACTGTGCCCTGGATGTACTGTGTCTTGCATGTACTGTGTCCTGCATGTATCCCTCAGTTATCCTCATGCCTCCAATATGGGAAAGCGAAGCAAAGAAATTTGTAGGAGAGAGAGAGAGAGAGAGAGAGAGACAGAGAGAGAGAGAGAGAGAGAGAGAAAGAGAGAGAGAGAGAGAGAGAGAGAGAGAGAGAGAGAGAGAGAGAGAGAGAGAGAGAGAGAGAGAGAGAGAGAGAGAGAGAGAGAGAGAGAGAGAGAGAGAGAGCAGAGCTGGGGAAGACTTGGAGAGACAGAAAATAATGTGACAGTAGCAAGAACTCTCACCAAAAACATTATGTGAAAAAAGACAAAATTCCAGAGACTTGTGGAACAGTACATACCAGTGTGGAACAGTACATACCAGTGTGGAATAGTACATACAAGTGTGGAACAGTACATACCAGTGTGGAACAGTACATACCAGTGTGGAACAGTACATACCAGAGTGGAACAGTACACACCAGTGTGGAACAGTACATTCCAGTGTGGAACAGTACATACCAGTGTGGAACAGTACATACCAGTGTGGAACAGTACATTCCAGTGTAGAACAGTACATACCAGTGTGGAACAGTACATTCCAGTGTGGAACAGTACACACCAGTGTGGAACAGTAAACATCAGTGTGGAACAGTACATACCAGTGTGGAACAGTACATACCAGTGTGGAACAGTACATACCAGTGTGGAACAGTACATACCAGAGTGGAACAGTACACACCAGTGTGGAACAGTACATTCCAGTGTGGAACAGTACATACCAGTGTGGAACAGTACATACCAGTGTGGAACAGTACATTCCAGTGTGGAACAGTACATACCAGTGTGGAACAGTACATTCCAGTGTGGAACAGTACATACCAGTGTGGAACAGTAAACATCAGTGTGGAACAGACCATAGCTGACATCAATAACATACTGCTATATAGAAAGCCCTTTGTTATGCAGAGAATTTCCCACAAATTAGGTCAGTTTTGTCCCCCAGAATGCGACCCACACCAGTCCACTAACACCCAGGTACCTAATTTACTGCTAGGTGAACATGGACAGCAGGTGTCTTAAGGAAACACGTCCTAATGTTTCCACCCGTACCGGGGATCGAACCCTGTACCACAGTGTGTGAGCTGAGTTAGCTACTAACCCAGCTAAGAGTCCTTGTCTCTATTCAATAATGATCTCTTAAAGTAAATCACAGAAAGAGTGGGGTTCGAACCCCATAGCCAGGAAAGTCTGAAACCCCCAGGCCAGGACTCCCTTGCAAGGGGTTCGAATCCCAACCGTTCTGTGGTTTGTTTACATCCATGTTATTAAGATATCGCGAGTGATGTTCCATTTACTAATTACAGACGCTTTAGAGAATCTTGAGAAGCGTTGTTGACTGCTTGGTTACTGGGGTTTGATTACGATCTACTACACCGGGGGTGGTTAAGGCTGTGTGCCACCTGTTCCCCACCAGCAAAGATTATTTTAATCCCTAAATTAGGGATTTAAATGACTTCTTAGTGCAATTCACTGAAAGATAGTGTATATATACCGAGAGATATACACCTCTCAGTGTATATACACTGAGAGACATACACTTCTCAGTGTATATACACTGAGAGACACACACACACACCTCTCAGTGTATATACACTGAGAGATATACACCTCACAGTGTATATACACTGAGAGATATACACCTCACAGTGTATATACACTGAGAGATATACACCTCTCAGTGTATATACACTGAGAGACATACACTTCTCAGTGTATATACACTGAGAGACATACACTTCTCAGTGTATATACACTGAAGACACACACACACACCTCTC
>WNWK01030104.1:15000-23786 GCA_009830355.1 Cherax destructor
CAGAACTAGTCTAGTTGTAAATCTTTGCGCCTTCTATAGTTTCTCAATTTAATTGAGCAGGTCTGAGTTCCATGTTTGTGCTGTATATTTAAAGACAGACCTGACATGTGTCTTATTTAGGGCCGGGAATGTCTGTTGGGATTCTTAAAAACTATTCGTATATTTGCCAGACATACTTGTGGAACAAAGGTTATTCGGCTGATGTGTACCTTTGGTGAGATGTTCGGCACTATACGCACCCCAGGCCTTTCACCATAAGTAAGGTTTCCAGCCTCTTCAGTCAAATACAGAGACAGCAGGAGTGGTAGCGAAGTTAAGATGATATAATCAGTCTCTCAACCTTGAAGAAATAATTTGAGGGGGTCAGTCCCTCAGCCTGGAGTAGTGTTCAGCTCCATGGAGTTGAACTCTTCTGACCAGGAGACCAGCTGGCTGACCAGGAGACCAGCTGGCTGACCAGGAGACCAGCTGGCTGACCAGGAGACCAGCTGGCTAGCCACAACATGAATATATTTTTTTCGTCTGGCTGTGTTTCTCTGGAGTTTGCAAACACAGCCCAGGCGAGTGTATTAGGGGACTTTACGAGTCCCTTATTGCCCTCACAACCACATATACAAGATCACTCGCATCCCAGTAACTACACTGTGTGGTAGCAAGACTGGAGGACTGTGTGGTAGCAAGACTGGAGGACTGTGTGGTAGCAAGACTGGAGGACTGTGTGGTAGCAAGACTGGAGGACTGTGTGGTAGCAAGACTGGAGGACTGTGTGGTAGCAAGACTGGAGGACTGTGTGGTAGCAAGACTGGAGGATTGTGTGGTAGCAAGACTGGAGGACTGTGTGGTAGCAAGACTGGAGGATTGTATGGTAGCAAGACTGGAGGACTGTGTGGTAGCAAGACTGGAGGACTGTGTGGTAGCAAGACTGGAGGACTGTGTGGTAGCAAGACTGGAGGACTGTGTGGTAGCAAGACTGGAGGACTGTGTGGTAGCAAGACTGGAGGACTGTGTAGTAGCAAGACTGGAGGACTGTGTGGTAGCAAGACTGGAGGACTGGGAGTAAGATATCAACCTCAATATTACAATATTACATTGGGATGGAGAAGGAGGTGGAGGTCTGGTTAGAGAACTAAGAAAGTTGTCTTGAAGCAGCGTTATTATTATAATTATTATTATTTATGGGCTTTAGGGTGCTAGTGGAAGTTTAGACGGGGGTTAAGCCCCCTCTCTGCCCCCTGATGTTTATTGTCAGTCGTACGGCTGATGTTGTGATGAAGAAGATGGTAATTATTAATGGAAACAACAAGAACGGCTTTCGTGTAATATTTCTACGTTAAACATAGAAATTTGGTGCCAATATTTTGTAGTTTGTGGTCAGTGTTGTTGTTGTTGATAACCTCCCTACCCCTCCCGTGGCTCTCAGTGTTGTTGTTGATAGCCTCCCTACCCCTCCCGTGGCTCTCAGTGTTGTTATTGATAGCCTCCCTACCCCTCCCGTGGCTCTCAGTGTTGTTGATAACCCCCTACCCCTCCCGTGGCTCTCTTGAGTGTGTCTTGTGATGCCAGACACAATGGCTGAGAGGTCACCCTGCCTAATTGTGCCTAGATTCAAATTAAAAAAAAAAACATATTGAGTGATGGTGTCAGATGCTTCCCCTGAAATACTAATAACATGTCTTATGCTAATTGACTGGGTTTTATCACGTCATATATGTTCATTTGTATATGCACCATTAAAAAGGGCAATGTAATACTGTACACCTGTACAAAAACTTATAATAAGAGTTGGATACGAAAGCAAGACATGAAGCATACATGATATGTTTTGCCTTGCTTGTATGAGTCTGGTTCTGTGGTTATGTTTTTATGAAGACTTGTCGGTTCGTCTCAGCTGAAGTCTAATGTCGGTATTTTCCTTTTTTTCCACAGATGTGACTCCTGAAGGAGGCATTCTCTTCAATGTCTTCCAAGAAGATCTCCAGAGGGAAGTGCCAGTCCCCCGACCTCAACCCAGTACCCTGGCAGAAGAGAATCTTCCTGCCAAGGCCCTGGTCAAGCGCTCTACCGATGTACCAGCTGGGTATATGAATGATATCGGATATGACCCCATGGCAACGTGGGCCAAGAAAAACAATTACGATCCTGGCTTCGAGTCCTATATGCAGACCATTGGATACGACCCTGCTATGGCCTGGGGTAAGAGGGAAGCTAAAAGAGACGGGTTTGACTCGTACATGCAGAGCATCGGCTACGACCCCATGATGGCCTGGGCTAAGAGGGACGACAACTTCGACCCGTACTTACAGAGCCTTGAGTACGACCCCTTCGCCGCCTACAACAAGAAGACGGTCAAGAGGAGCAGTGACACCGCGGGAGCTTACTATCGCCAAGCCCTTCCCAGTGGGCCCAGGAAGAGTGAGGAGTACGCAGAAGCTTCTTACTACCCTCAGCAATACTTCGGTGATGGCATGAAGAAGCATGACCCTTACCTGGATGTGTACATTCCCCAACACTTCATGCACAGCTACAAGAGATCCATCAACCCCTACCTCCTCTCCCTGGCCTCCAACGACTGGAAGAGAGCGCCCAACGACATGGGTGCTCAAGGCTTCCACGAGGGAATCTTCACTCACAACTTCGGGGATTTCTCACCAGTGAAGCGAGGCAAGAGAGAAGCTGAATCCTTGGAAGTGGAAGCACCAGACAAAAGGCGCCCAGAGATGACCTCCAGCGGCTTTCATGGCGACACTTTCTCCGGAGGCTTTGGCGATTTCTCCACCATGAAGAAGAGGCGACTGGGAATGGGAGCAAGTGGATTCTATGGTGATACCTTCAGTCAAGGATTCGGCGACTTCTCTACCATGAAGAAGAGGCGACTAGGCATGGGCGCGAGTGGTTTTCACGGAGACACTTTCAGTCAAGGTTTTGGAGATTTCTCCACCATGAAAAGGAGACTGGGGATGGGAGCCAGTGGTTTTCATGGAGACACTTTCAGCCAAGGCTTTGGAGATTTCTCCACCATGAAGAAGCGTCGTCTAGGAATGGGAGCGAGCGGGTTCCATGGAGACACCTTCAGCCAAGGCTTTGGAGACTTCTCCACCATGAAGAAGCGTCGTCTAGGAATGGGAGCGAGCGGGTTCCATGGAGACACCTTCAGCCAAGGCTTTGGAGACTTCTCCACCATGAAAAAGAGACGCTTAGGGATGGGTGCGAGTGGCTTCCACGGAGACACCTTTAGTCAGGGCTTTGGAGACTTCTCCACCATGAAGAAGAGAAGATTGGGCATGGGAGCCAGCGGTTTCCATGGAGACACCTTCAGCCAAGGCTTCGGCGACTTCTCCACCATGAAGAAGAGGAGGCCAGAAATGGACTCGAGTGGATTTTACGGTGACACATTCTCAGGAGGCTTCGGCGAGTTTAACACAATGAAGAAGAAGGATTCAGAGGAGGAAAAGACGGAAACGCCAGAAGAGGAGAAGGAGAAAGAAACAACGACGAGAAGAAAGCGTGAAGCAGACACAGACACAGACGACCACGAAGCAGACAAGCGTCGCCCCGAAATGGACTCCAGCGGCTTCTACGGCGACACCTTCAACGGCGGCTTCGGCGACTTCGACACGATGAGGAAGCGTCTGGAGGAGAATAAGATGAAGATTCTGCAGCAGCACCTTCAGGAGGAGGAAGAGGAAGAGGGACGCAGCAAGAGGAATCTATTGGAAAGCGAAATGCTAGAAGTGGAATTGAAACCTCCAGTTGAGAGTGACCTGGACAACAGGAGACGACGAAGTGTGAGGCAGGAGGAGGAGGATGTCCACGAAACCCACAAGGACGACCACCGACCACTCTACAAGAGGTCCCTGGACTGGGGCTCATCCAGTGATATGTTCACAGAAGGCCTGGGAGACTTCCACACCATGAAGAAAAGGCGATGAGGCTTATCCTCTCCCTTCACTCCTTTTTTTCAGCAAACTGCTGGTGTAAACCCTTCCAGTTCCCCAACCCCTCATGAGCCTCCCAACGTCACTCCAATCAACTCCCCAGTTTCGCCAAATCACCAGATTTTTTACTTACATTCTGGCCATTTGTAATTCTATCTTTACTAATATCTGCTACCGTGATGGCTGGTTTCTTCTCTCAATCTTGACGTGATAATAACTGCAGCTAGTTACCCTCGTACCTGTGAAAGACATTATTGACATCATCATACAGGCTGGCTCTTCTTATTGTATATCCAACATATTAAACTCTATACACACACTTTATTAAACTCTGTGTATACAAACTGTGGTTTTTCACTAGCTAATATTCCTACACAGATAATATATATGTATAACAGTTAATGTAAGCGAACAGCTTAAGGTAATCCTGACATTATCATATAGATACAGAATATATAAATGCAGAAGTCTTAGTTACTCTTGCAATGATTAAAGAAAACGTATAGAAAATACATCAGAGAAGGTGGCTAGAAAATCTATGTACAGTTTCTTGAAGGGAAAAAATCTACCTATTTCTATAGGATGATGGAATAGACGGAAGGTCAGAAAGAAGGTTGACCTAGTTTAATCTATGTAAATAAAGTAATAAATTGATAAGATGTAAGAAAAGTAGTGAGGTAATACTTTGATTTTAAGTTAACATTGTGACCACGACGAGGGTAGAAGAAACATCTGATAAGTCATTTCCCAGTACCGAAAAAAATGAGAAATTGGGAAATCTTCTTTAAAATGACGTAATATTGGACTATATATAGGCTGGACACCAGGGACGTGATCAAAGAATCCATCACAATGTCGATATTCTAGAGCAATATATCTAACAAAGTCAATATATCACTGTCTCAATATCACTTTCTCACTCAGTCTCCCGCGACTCACAGAATGAGACATCAACATCACTGGGAAATGTTTCTCATTTCTTTAGTGTTCTTCACCTCGTCCTTCACTCACGTTACTGTCCACCTGTTCTTCTTTCCTGAAGTGTCACCTATCCTCTGTTACCTCCTCTCCGAGGCTAGGAACTGAGGCAAGTATATCTTATCCTTCATAAACAAATTCCAACATATTATATCTGAGAATCGCCGTTACTCTTAGCGCCAAAATGAACAAATGTTCACAGTAAAGCAAAAATGAAGTGTATCTGGAAAAAAAAGAGGCTTAGAAAAAATATGCCTCTATAGCACACACAAAACTTGAGTCCCTTGCTATTATACTAGTTACTGTGAAGACAAGTGAGCTCCACAAACCTGGTTCACCGAGCCTGTGGTGAACCACTCTCAACACAGCTACTAGCTGGAGCAACTTACAAATACATACTTCACCCCTTCCCCTCACAGTCACAAGACTGCCACCTGGCACTGTGCAACGAGAGGCAGCTGGACGCCACCACCTCAGAATTATTCCAAAGGACTTTCCCAGTTCTTTTACGTTCCATTGAAGACATGATCTAAGAACTGTATAATAATATTTATTTCTCAAATATATATATATATATATATATATATATATATATATATATATATATATATATATATATATATATATATTGATATATTAAAGTATTTTCCTCTAAAGTGAAGCTATATTTTCTATTTTGGTTTTGGAAGTATATTATCAGAGTAGATATACTTTATTTAGGAGTATAAGGAGAGAGAGCAGTGGAAGTATACAGTAATCACTGCTTGATACCAATATTAGCAACTACATAACAGAACATGTGCAAAACACCTGTAAATGTGCAGGTTATCCAGGAGGCACTGATGAAACCTAACTGTACGAGGACGACAAGGGAGGTATGCTGGTAGCATAACCACCTCAGGCTGAGTATAACCTCAGTATGTCGAGGTATATATGAAATTCCGTGATATGGGAGGAAACAGAGAGAGACTTATAGTCTCGTGTTGACAGCGTCGAAGCTTGCTCGTATTTTTAAGTTACCCTGACGTAGCTTGGCCATGACGGTGGACGCTATAGTGTGAGCAGCGTACCACGTATAGTAAGGTATCAGTCCCCACCAGCATCTGCCTCTCACAAGCCCACAAAAATATTACATCTCTCGCTAGACAATAAATATATATACACAGCCACAACAAGAGAGACTATTCCAGTTTGTTTCCCCATAAAACATTAAAATATATATACATTACCTTACTAAACACAAAAAAAAACTCAAAATTAGACATGAAAACGAAAATCCAAATTACTCCGTTGACCCTCAGTGTCAAATATTATTGTTGTTAAATATTTTATGAATTATATATACACACGTTATATATATATATATATATATATATATATATATATATATATATATATATATATATATATATATATATATATATATATATATATGACGAAATCTGGAGATTATTTTTGGTGTGCTGAGAGGAGTGAGATGCTTTAGGTAGATATTAAGAGCAACAATGTCATGATGAGACTCCCTATAATAAATTACACATATTATAAACTGTGTTTTTTAATAATAACCTCAAAGATTATTTGTAGATTTTACGTTGTGTCTCCTTGAGATGAGAAAGTTCTCACTTCCTGAGGAGAGTGAGAGATAATGAGAGAGAGTGAGAGATAATGAGAGAGAGTGAGAGATAATGAGAGAGAGTGAGAGATAATGAGAGAGAGTGAGAGATAATGAGAGAGAGTGAGAGATAATGAGAGAGAGTGAGAGATAGGGAGAGGAAGAATACCTCACATTATTATTATTTTTTTTTTTTTTCATTAGGGAAGCTCCAAACCCGTAGGGGTTATTCAGCGCTTGGAGAGGACAATTGGGAGTGATCATGTCAGAGGATCTCACCTTCAAGGACCATAACACCGTAGCAATCACATCTGCTAGAAAAATGACAGGATGGATAATGAGAACCTTCAAAACCAGGAATGCCAAGCCCATGTTGACACTTTACAGATCGCTTGTTCTATCTTTTTTTTTTTTTATTGATAACACTTATATACAAATGCAATGTTTTCCACACCAATAAACAAGTATGCCTTACAAAAACTTTGACATACATAACCACATAACAATAACCCCAAATTCATTACATTAAAGCACCAATAACACCTATTGGGCACCCAAACATAAACCTCTTGTTCTATCTAGGCTGGAATATTGCTGCACACTAACTGCACCTTTCAAGGCGGGTGAAATTGCTGACCTTGAAAATGTGCAGAGAACCTTCACCGCACGCATAAGTGCGATAAACCACCTCAACTACTGGGAACGCTTGAAGTTCCTAAACCTGTACTCTCTAGAACGCAGGTGGGAGAGATACATTATTATATACACATGGAAAATTCTCGAGGGCTTAGTACCAAACTTGCACACAAAAATCACTCCCTACGAAAGTAAAAGACTCGGCAGGCGATGTAACATTCCCCCAATGAAGAGCAGGGGTGCCACTAGCACGTTGAGGGACAACACAATAAGTGTGAGGGGCCCAAGATTGTTCAACTGCCTCCCAGCATACATAAGGGGGATTACCAACAAACCCCTGGCTGTCTTCAAGCAAGCACTTTTTTTTTTTTTTTTTTTTTATATATTTTATTTAAAAACACATATATACATAACAATCCAATAAATGCCCAAAAATAAATCAGGCTCATATAAACAAAAACAAGCAAACAGAACAAGAATAAACACATCAGTCTATATATCCTATAATAAGAACCCGTGCTAAAAGCACAAACAAAAAATGTCCATCCTACTACCCAATCCTAGCTAAGTTTTTCTATACAATAACATAACACACTGTCAATGAAACTGAACATACATTGTCTCAAAAACACCACAAAATTTAACCGCTGGTTACATATTTACTTCTTCCTACCACAAAACGCAGTACATAGGCATGAAATAAAATAAAACCTTAAACTTTCTGCCTATAAAACAGGTGTTGCACAATAACACACAAAAACAACTGACCCCCGAAACAAGGGTCACACCAACATCATCTTAAATAAGAAATACATTAACATCAAGCCATCACTACCGTAGACAACACTGTCTACAACACAACGTCACATTCCCACACCGGATAATAAGACCACACAAAACACATTTGTGTTGCATACATATACAAACACTAGAAAAAAAACAAAAATATGCAGAAGCTGCTCCTAATGTATAATTCAAACAAAAGATAGGGAACACATACAGAATACAATACTAAAAACGTTAAACTTAAGACAAACATAGCAAAACATCAACTTTATCCTACATGAATTGCCACAGATACCTGGGACAACTTCACCCAAGCACACCTGCACACTGTCGGTTGTCTAACACCTAATACCTCCTAACCTCCAACCTGCCACATAAATGCAAACTGCCAGCACATCACCACCGACAAACCCTACTACTTTAACTTTAGATTACACTACTACATCCTAGAGGAAAACTCCATGCGTCCATGACCCCTATGACCTCCCCCCAACCAACATCACTCCAAGTCTGAGTCAACACACACCTGAAAATTTACCTACAACCCCATAAAACCCCCGAAACGTCCAAAATTCGGACACCCACGATACCACCCCGACCCAACCCATCCTAGCTTCAACCCTGTATACCCACGCCTAACCAACCACACATCAATCAACCATACTATACCCTAGTCAACCCCTTCCGGATATACCCAACCTCCCCCCTCCCCCCACTCGACCAGTCCCCCTCGAATGGTTCCTACGTCATCCCCAAAACCTTAAAAGGGACACCACCGTCATCGTTCTATAACCCTCTGAGAAAGCTTCAACCCAAGTTCTCCCATACAAACCCTG
>WNWK01030105.1:0-23785 GCA_009830355.1 Cherax destructor
CTAGCCAGGGATCTACTAGCCATGGATCTACTAGCCATAGATCTACTAGCCATGGATCTACTAGCCATGGATCTACTGACCATGGATCTACTAGCCATGGATCTACTTGCCATGGATCTACTTGCCATGGATCTACTTGCCATGGATCTATTAGCCATGGATCTCTAGTAATGGATCTACTAGTCATGGATATACTAGTCATGGATCTACTAACCATGGATCTACAAAGCCATGGATCTACTAGCCATGGATCTACTAGCCATGGATCTACTAGCCATGGATCTACTAGCCATGGATCTCTAGCCATAGATCTACTAGCCATGGATCTCAGCCATAGATCTACTAGCATGGATCTACTAGCCATGGATCTACTAGCCATGGATCTACTAGCCATGGATCTACTAGCCATGGATCTACTAGCCATGGATCTACTAGCCATGGATCTACTAGCCATAGATCTACTAGCCTTGTTAACACTTTAGAAAGGTAATTGGGAAATATTTCGTCAACCAGTGGCTTTCCTCAGTCCAGTACAGTGTATAATGGTAGAAGATGAGAAAAATTTGAGGTAATCACTTGATTTAGGAAGTCACGTGAGCAAACACGGGGACATATTTATTAGAAAACGTTTCGGTCCTGGGACCTTGATCAAGGGATCTTGATCAAGGTCCTGATCAAGGTCAAGTGTTTTTCAAAAAAACTTGCGGTATCTATTAAAAAGGTTTATACCGAGGTAATCAGTCCCTCAGTCTCAAACTCCTTCTCTGTATTGACTGATGAAGCCACTGTGTGGCGAAACGTTTCCACAGTATAGTTACCCAAGTGTTGCGCAATATTCTCAATGGGAAGCATTAAATGCGTAGGGGTTGTACAACACCTGAGGACAGGGAGATAGCTTTAATTACTTGGTTCAAAAGATCTTGACTACCCCTTCCTTCAAAGGGTCTTTCCATATACTTCCTTCTCCTCGGATCAAAACTCGTCGCGAAGTTTTGGTTAATTTGAAAGCCTTATTTACTCACCAAAAAATTATCTTTTAGCAAAAGAACTTTATGACCCTGTTGATAATGGCCGGAAAGGTCGAAACGTATACTTCGAGTATACCTGGAGGGGTTTCGGGGTCAACGCCTGGGGCCCGGTCTAGACCAGGCCTCGCGGTGGATCAGGGCCTGATCAACCAGGCTGTTACTGCTAGGCGTCTCCATAAGCTTTTTTTATTAAGTACGAATTTTTGGTGATTTATTACGGTTACGATATTGGATTTTTAATTCTTCTGCTTTGCTATTCCTACCATATACATCTAGATAGATCTAGGTTGGTTTTAATAATACTAGAAATAGATAATCTTTTGCAGACAGCCACGTTGTATTTTGACTTACGAAATCGTAACAATACGATTGTAAACAAACTAGGGAACGGGGGGGGTTTTGAACCTATGGCGCATGAGTCGTAAAACTTGTATCTTATTATAAACGGCAAACAATAAAGAATAATAAGACATATGTGACATAGCTTTATTGTCGAAACGTTTCGCCTACACAGAAGGCTTCTTCAGTCAAATACAGAGGCAGCAGGTGTAGTAGTGAATGAAAATGATGTAATCAGTCCATAGTGTTTGAGGCGGTCAGTCCCTCGACTGTTTCCAGTGTTAAAATCTGTTTTAAGACTCAAGAAGGCTGTTGTGCAGGTGAGACGTTTCGCCCATAAAGATACCTAAGTGCTGAACACGCGTCTAAACATAAGAACATAAGGAAGGAGGAACACTGCAGCAGGCCTGTTGGCCCATACTAGGCAAGTCCTTCACAATCCGTTCCACTAACAGAACACTTGTTCAATCCAATTTTCAATGCTACCCAAGAAATAAGCTTTGACAATTACATTCACTCATTTTCGAGTCCCACTCAAATCCAACCCCTCTCACTCATGAATTTATCCAACCTAAATTTGAAACTACCCAAGGTCCTAGCTTCAATAACCCTACTAGGCAGACTGTTCCACTCATCAACTACCCTATTTCCAAACCAATACTTTCCTATATCCTTTCTAAATCTAAACTTATCTAACTTGAATCCATTATTGCGGGTTCTCTCTTGGAGAGATATCCTCAAGACCTTATTTATATCCCTTTGTTAATACCCATTTTCCACTTGTATACCTCGATCATGTCTCCCCTCATTCTACGTCTTACAAGTGAATGTAATTTAAGGGTCTTCAATCTTTCTGCGTAAGGAAGATTTCTAATGCTATGTATTAATTTAGTCATTCTACGCTGAATGTTTTCTAACAATTTATGTCCATTCTGTAATATGGAGACCAAAACTGAGCCGCGTAATCTAGGTGAGGCCTTACTAATGATGTATAAAGCTGTAATATAACCTCTGGACTTCTGTTGCTAACACTTCTTGATATAAATCCCAGTAATCTATTTGCCTTCTTACGTACGCTTAGGCATTGCTGTCTTGGTTTAAGGTTGCTGCTTACCATCACCCCCAAGTCCTTCTCGCAATCTGTATGGCTAAGTTCTACGTTATTTAACTTATAAGTGCTGGGTTATGGACACTCCCGAGCTTCAGAACCTTGCATTTATCTACATTGAACTGCATCTGCCACTTTTCTGACCACGAATTAAGTTTGTCTAAATCTTCCTGAAGTTCTATGACATCTATGTTTGAATCAATTATCCTACCTATCTTCGTGTCGTCGGCGAATTTGCTCATATCACTAGTAATTCCCTCGTCAAGGTCATTGATATATATTATAAATAACAATGGCCTAAGACTGATCCCTGTGGAACACCACTTGTTACAAGTCCCCATTCGGATTTAACCCCATTTATGCACACTCTCTGCTTCCTATTGGTGAGCCATGACTCGATCCATGAGAGCACTTTTCCCCCAATGCCATGAGCAGCCACTTTCTTTAACAGTCTCTGGTGCGGTACTCAACAAAGTTACAAAGTCTAAATAAACAATATCGAATTCTTTATCGTGATCAACAGCCTCAAAAGCTTAAAGAATTCGATATTGTTTATTTAGACTTTGTAAGACCTGTTAGCCACGGTGTGGATTTTAGCCTTTCTTATAAGAACTTTACTGACAACGTTTCGCCCACAAAATGGGCTTTACTACCCTCTCGCAGCTTACCACCTGACTCCTGCCACTATATATACTCGCTCTAGTTATCTCTGTATCGGCACTGAAGAAGCCACTCGTGGCGAAACGTTTCCTCTAATACAAGTCCTGTCGGTATTACCATAACATTTTTCACACATAGTAAGCACCACTGCGTGATCGAAACATCGCCATTAAGGATCCCATTGAAATTCATTTACCTTTTCCCAACTACCATGCAATGTTCTGGCATTTTTAATCAGATGAGGCTCCATGCTGGTGCTGTGTACTCCAAAACTGTTCAACGTTTATATATATATATATATATATATATATATATATATATATATATCTATATATATATTGTAGGTAGTAGGTTGGTAGACAGCAACCGCCCAGGAGTACACTGTCCTGGCAAGTGAGTGTAAAACGAAAGCCTGTAACTGTTTTACATGATGGTAGGATTGCTGGTGTCTTTTCTGTCTCATAAACATGCAAGATTTCAGGTACATCTTGCTACTTCTACTTACACTTAGATCACTACACATTCATGTACAAGCATATATATACTCACCCCTCTGGGTTTTCTTCTAATTTTTACTAGTTCTTGTTCTTATTTCCTCTTATCTCCATGGGAAGTGGAATAGAATTCTTCCTCCGTAAGCCATGCGTGTCGTAAGAGGCGACTAAAATGCTGGGAGGAAGGGGCTAGTAACCCCTTCTCCTGTATATATTACTAAATGTAAAAGGAGAAACTTTCGTTTTTCCTTTTGGGCCACCCTGCCTCGGTGGGAAACATCCGACGTGTTGAAAGAAAGAAAGAATATATATATATATATATATATATATATATATATATATATATATATATATATATATATATATATATATATATATATATATATATATATATATATATATATAAATATATAAAAAATTTTAGTGGGTAACCCAGCACGGATTACCCTACTAAAAGTTTCCCTCACCTCGTTTCACCCTAAACGTTTCTCCTTACAAATAAAATAGCAGCATTGCGATGCCTGATATTTAAACTTTTTTGTATATCCGCATTAGTATACTCGTGCTGGTCCACGTATAACATATATTATATATGCATGTCTTCGAATGACACATAATATAATCCTGTATCCCTTCCATTATACAGCAAATATACTTCCTAATTTCTTGGAATAATAAGAGGCACAATGCTTATATTCTCCTTGGTATAACAGCCAATATACTCACGTATTTCTTTTGTAATATGCTTAATCACTGGTAAAAGAGGATCCAAATTTCCCACGAATATCCTTAGATAACATTGTTAATATACTTGTCACACCCTATACATTTATACAGCCAATAGACGCATATATACCCAGGAATAACGGTCTCAAACATACCCGCATACTCCCCAGAATAACACACGTTGGTATTTTCACATACTCATGAAAGCACATGCTATACACATTGCTTATAACAACAAGATATACTTACGTATATTTTGGTATGACGGATTCATTATACTCGCCCTAGACTTGAAGCGATGCTCCCTCCTCTCCCAATTGAAGACTTTAATCAAACTTAATTAATGAGATCAGCCAACATGGCCCAACTTGACTTATTCAAGTTCCAGAATATAATTTGAATGTAATTCAAGATAATTGTTAGAGTATTTCTTGTTACTTTGGATGCTGCCTCTTCTATATTGAGATAAATGATAATATAATTGGTATAACCGGAGATTATTTCGCTATCTTTCTAGATAATCTCTAGTATATTATATAGACATTAGATATATAACGTGCTATGTTTAAATTACTAGAATGTGACAAAGAAATGTGAGTAAGATTTGCCTCGAATTTAGATAAATTGGTGTAAATTAGATATGTCCACAACATTGTATCTTTATTTTGAAGACGTTTCGCCCACCAGTGGTTTTATCAACTGAATAGAGAGTTTCTTAGCTGGAGACAGTAGACAGTAGATACAAGGTATGTATGGAACACGTACCATTGAGGAAACCCCGAAGATCAGATATAGAGAGAGAGCGTAGGAGATGGTACAGGAGAAGAAAACGGGTTACTGAATTGCTGAAAAACACAGTTATGTTGCAACAGAAGAGAGATAGCCTTAACCGAGAGATCACGGAATTAGAACAAAAACTTAAGATGTCATACCTGACAGAAGAAGTACAAAGGGAACAAAGGGCCATACAGGATATTGCAAGAAACCCAAAATATTTCTACTCCTATGCAAAATCCAAGCTAAGAACTACCTGTAGAATTGGACCATTATTGAGAGGAGATTCGTATACGGACGATGAACAGGAAATGAGTGAAATTCTAAAAGAACAGTATGAGTCAGTGTTCAGCAGTGACAGCAAGGTAGAAAATGCAGAAATATTTTTCACTCCAGCAGAAGGCTGCGCAGACCACCTAACCGACATTAGTACAAATCCCATAGATTTCGAAAAAGAAATGGCCAACATGCCCACTCACTCAGCACCTGGACCAGATTCATGGAATGCTTTATTTATAAAGCAGTGCAAAGTACCATTAGCAAGAGCCCTTAGTATTCTGTGGAGAAAGAGCTTAGATCTAGGTGAAATTCCAGAGGCCTTAAAGAGTGCAGACATAGCTCCTTTGCATAAGGGAGGTAGTAGAGCACTAGCTAAAAATTACAGACCAGTAGCCCTCACTTCTCACATCATAAAAATCTTTGAAAGAGTGATGAGACGGCAGATTACAAAGTTCATGGACCAGCACAACCAACATAACCCGAACCAGCATGGCTTTAGAGCGGGTCGATCATGCCTGTCACAGCTGCTGAACCATTATGACAGAATTACGGAGGCATTGGAGGACGACCAAAACGCAGATGTGATTTACACAGATTTTGCAAAGGCGTTTGACAAATGCGATCATGGAGTGATAGCGCACAAAATGAGGGCCATAGGCATTACGGGGAAGGTAGGCAGATGGATTTTTGAGTTCCTAACACAAAGAACACAAAAAGTAGTAGTGAACAGGGCAAGATCCAGCATCAGCGAGGTCAAAGCTCAGTGCCCCAAGGCACTGTCCTGGCACCTCTGCTGTTTCTCATCCTCATAGCAGACATAGATAAAACACCCAGCACACTTTTGTATCATCATTTGCAGATGACACTAAAATAAGCATGAAAGTCACTACGGTAGAGGACACTGAAAAATTACAGGAGGACATAAGCAGGGTCTTCCAATGGGCAGTGGAGAACAACATGACGTTCAATGGTGATAAGTTTCAGCTGCTTAGGTATGGAAAAATGAAGAACTCAAAAGGAACACTATATACAAAACGCAAGAGGGTCACCACATAGAACGAAAGGAACACGTAAAGGACTTGGGAATAATTATGTCTGCTGATCTGTCGTTTAAAGACCATAACAAGACAAAGATCACAACAGCCAGGAAGATGACGGGGTGGGTATTGAGAACTTTCAAAACAAGGGAAATAATGCCGATGGTGACACTATTCAAATCGCTAGTGCTCCCTCACTTAGAATACTGCTCAGTGCTGACGGCCCCGTTCAGGGCAGGAGAAATAGCAGAGCTGGAACAAATCCAGAGATCGTTTACGGCTCACATTGAGCCATTGAAACATCTAAATTATTGGGAACGCCTTCAAGTCTTGAACATGTACTCATTGGAGCGGAGGAGAGAGAGATACATGATAATATATACATGGAAAGTACTTGAGGGCCTGGTCCCAAATCTGCACACTGCCATAACAACATACTGGAGTGAGAGATATGGGAGAAAGTGTAAAATAAACCCAGTGAGGAGCAGGGGTGCGGTGGGGACAATACGGGAGCACTGTATTAACATCCGGGGTCCCAGACTATTCAACATCTTACCAGAAGATATCCGAAACACGGCTGGAACCAGTGTAGAAGCCTTCAAGAGGAAACTGGACAAATATCTTCACCAGGTGCCAGATCAACCAGGCTGTGATGGATATGTGGGGCAGCGGGCCTCCAGCAGCAACAGCCTGGTTGACCAGGCAAGCACCAGACGAGCCTGGCCCATGGCCGGGCTCAGAGAGTAGATACTCTCGAAACTCTTCAAAGGTATATCAAAGGAGGTAATCAGTCCCTCAGTCTTATAGGTGTTGAAACTGGAGAAGGACTTGGGAGTGATAATGTCAAAGGATCTCACTTTCAAGGATCACAAAAGTGCCATTATCACATCTGTGAAGAAAATGATAGGATGGATAACGAGAACTTTCAAACCGAGGGATTCCATGTCAGTGATGATCCTCTTTAAGTCACTTGTTTTTTATAGGGCAAACTAATGCTGTACAATAACAGCCTCAGTCAATGCAGGAGAAATTGCAGATCTAGAGAATGTACAGAGAACCTTCATTGCACGTATTAGTACAGTCAAACATGTTAATTACCTGTAACGTTTAAAGCCCCTTTACCTGTACTCCCTGGATAGCAGTCGAGAAATATACGTCATAATCTACACATGGAAAATAGTTGAGGGACTAGTCCCTAATCTGCACACAGAAATCACTCCCTACGAAAGCAGACGGTGTAATATACCTCCAATAAAAAGCAGGGGTGCCATGAGTATACTAAGAGACAACACATTAAGTGTCTGGGGCCCAAGGTTGTTCAACAGTCTCCCATCATGCATAAGGGGGATTACCAATAGACCCCTGGTTGTCGTCAAAAGGGAGCTGTACAGATGCCTAAAGTCAGTACCCGATCAGCCGGGCTGGGGTTCGTACGTTGGAGTACGTGCGTCTAGCAGTAACAATCTGGTTGATCAGGTCCTGATCCACTGTGAGTCCTGGTCGAGGACTGGGCTGCTGGGGCATTGACCCCCAGAACACCTTCCAAATGTACTCTAAGTATGGTTTTCTTTATCCGTGGGCTTGTTCGTCCGTGGGTTTGTTTGTTCGTCCGTGAATTTGTTCGTTCTTGGGTTTGTTCTTCCGTGGGTTTCTTCGTTCGTGGGTTTGTTCTTCCGTGGGTTTGTTCGTTCGTGGGTTTATTCACCACATAGTTCGTTCATCCGTGAGTTTGTTCGTCCGTGAGTTTGTTCGTCCGTGGGTTTGTTCGTCTCTGAGTTTGTTCGTCCATGGGGAGTTCCTGCATCTTGAACCTGAAATTTGTATGATAGACTGAAATAATTAAAAAAAACAAAAACATTACCAAAAGCAAAATACATATTCTTAGTATTCAATAAAGCATTTGACGTCGTTTCTCATAAATACAAATTACCAACATGAAGAAAAAGAGTCGTCTGGGTTGGAGGATATTTAAGCATACAAATTGCTTTGGTTAGGAACAGGACATCGTAATTGGTTGTAGTTACAGATGGTTCCAGGTATGATGGTTAGCAGGGTTTAAAGCCTGTCGACTACAGGAGGGTCATTAAGGCTGCTAGCCATCTATTCACCACCAGTCAAGAATACTTTAACACCTAGAATAAGGATTGCACTCTCAGCATAACATACAATGAGGGTCATAAACATCATAGTGTATGTATCTTGATAGTTCTAGCAGGTGTACTGTTTCTCAAGTCTGTCTGCAGTATATAAGCCACTTCTATCCGCATATACTGTATTTTTATCAAGACTGATGGGCTGTGCTCATCGACTCAAGGCTGAGGGAACTGATTACCTCAAACTCCTCCTCATCTGCCACCGTTTTTCTCTGTTTTGGACAGAAGAAGCCATTGGCAGGAGCAACATTTCCAGAATAAAGATTAGAAAATGCCTCCCAAGAGCCTCATTATCAAAGATCGATTGGATGACTGTTCACGATGCAAGAAAACTAATAATCACAGGGAATGTGAGTAGGTCACTGAAAATTTTCAGATGCGGACAATTGAAGAGATGCGTGACGAACGTTAGAAATTGATAAACAAAGTTAGAAAGATCGTATTAGCTAGATTAACAGCTACTTATGTTCAACACCAACAGAACCCCGAGCCAATTCCCTAAATCTTAAACAAAAAATGTCAGCAGAATATACTGTTTGAAGAATTTGACACATGTGCAATATTTTGGTATCTTTATTGTAGACGTTTCGACATCCAGTGGCTTTATCAATATAAATTCAAACACATAATGGGAAGACAGTAGAATTATATACAAAAGACGAGGTAATCAGTCCCTCAGCCTTGGAGTTGGTGGAAGGCATCGTAGTCTTGAAGACTCTGAAGCACAGACATGATGCTTGGCGCTTATATACTGGCGTCAGGTGAGGGACGTGTAACAGGTGAAGACACTGCCACTGGTTGGCAGGATTATCCAGTGGAAGTAGATCATACCCATGGGATGGGACAGAGTAGTTAAGGTGTCCTAGTCACAGTATTAGGAAAACTCAGAGTAGTCTTCGAAAATTAAAGCAAGGAGTCACTTAGAATGGTGTACATCTCGTACAATATTAGGACAGTGGTTCCCAATCTTTTCACCACCAAGGTCCTCTTTTAATTCAGTCTTCCCATGGATCCCAGTTTTTGAAAGGTCTGTTTACTCAACAAGGCGATTATTTTCTTAACTAACAACAAACTGATTTTTCCAAGTTTTCCCTCTCAATTGAAGGACATATGTAAATGAGTATGCAAAAAAAATTCTCACTTTTAAAGTGTAGCAGCCTTACCGTGAGTGATTATGCATTTTACACTGCAGTCTCTTGCAATGTTGAACTTAGCTCACGGACCCCCAGGACTACCTTTGCGGACCCCAAGTAGTACCTTTGTGGGTCCTTAGTACTACCTTTGTGGACCCCCCCATCAGTATTACCATTGTGGATCTCCCAATACTACCTCTGTGGACCCCTAGTACTACCTTTGTGAACCAGTACTACCTTTGTGAACCCCCAGTACTACCTTTGTGAACCCCCAGTACTACCTTTGTGAACCCCCAGTACTACCTTTGTGAACCCCCAGTACTACCTTTGTGAACCCCCAGTACTACCTTTGTGAACCCCCAGTACTTTCTTTGTGAACCAGTACTACCTTTGTGGACCCCCAGTACTACCTTTGTGAACCCCCAGTACTACCTTTGTGAACCCCCAGTACTACCTTTGTGGACCCCAGGTTGGGAACCACTCTGCATAAGACCAATCCCAGAGAACAGATGAGAGGAAAGAGGAAATACAGAAGGGAATATAGATTAGAGAAGCAAAAGGAGGTCCATGAGAGAGCATTGCCTTTGGCTTTGGGAGTCAATGTACTCCTAACTGCATTAAATTAACCTGATGCAATAAATTACCTGGCTATTATTTTCATTCATAGCCTAAATACCATGGCTCAGCTAGGCACGTAGGCGTCAATTAGGTCATGGCTGCTCTAAATAGAGCTGCATCAACTAGGCGCTACCATAGAGACCGGAACATAGGTCATGGCAGCAAAATAATCCACAGGGCTAATATTGAGGCATCAAACTCAAAAAGGCTCTCAAAATGGAAAAAATAAACACCAAAAATATATAGAGGAATCCAGTACTAGAATTAAAGGAAACATGTGGAAAGGCACAGGGAAGAGGGGGGTAAAGAGTCAACAAATTCATAAGAACTCACTAAGAGGATTAGGCACGGAGGAAACAGTTAATGGAATCAAAAGCCTTTTTTGGCTTGGAAGATTTTGATATTGGAAATATATCCCGAGTAGTTTCCTAGAAAGAAGGAAAGTGAAAAAAGCAATTGAAAAGGTGGAAAGGGGATTTTTGCAGAGTATTTAAATAGCGAGAGACAGACAGAGAGACAGACAGAGACAGACAGACAGAGAGACAGACAGAGATACAGACAGAGAGAGACAGACACACAGACAGAGACAGCGAGACAGAGAAAACAAACAGTTGAAGACACGCGGAAACAGATACAGAAACGTACTGTTGAAATCTAAACACACAGATGAATCACAGAAATGTCAGAAATGATTTGTTTATCCTCAGAATTTATTTCCAGGATGGTCAGGAAGGAGAATAACTTGAGCGATCAAATAAAAAGAGTTCGTAAACAGTTTTATGAAAATAAATATTAAATGTCTTATGAGACTATGAGTGAGCCAAGCAAGTGGCAAGAGACAAAGGCAGGAGCTTAAACTCGACCCCTGCAACCAGAAAAAGACGAATACGCACACGCTAGCAACCACCAAAAGGCCAGTACTAACACGCTAGCACCCACAAAAAGGCCTGTACTAACACGCTAGCAACCATAAAAAGGCCATTACTAACACGCTAGCAACCACAAAAAGGCCAGTACTAACACGCAAGCAACCACAAAAAGGCCAGTACTAACACACTAGCAACCACAAAAAGACCGGTACTAACACGCTAGCAACCACAAAAAGGCCAGTACTAACACGCTAGCAATCACAAAAAGGCCAGAACTAACACGCTAGCAACCACAAAAAGGCCAGTACTAACACGCTAGCAACCATAAAAAGGCCAGTACTAACACACTAGCAACCACAAAAAGGCCAGTACTAACACGCTAGCAACCATAAAAAGGCCAGTACTAACACGCTAGCAACCATAAAAAGGCCATTACTAACACGCTAGCAACCACAAAAAGGCCAGTACTAACACGCTAGCAACCACAAAAAGGCCAGTACTAACACGCTAGCAACCACAAAAAGGCCAGTACTAACACGCTAGCAACCACAAAAGGCCAGTACTAACACGCTAGCAACCACAAAAGGCCAGTACTAACATGCTAGCAACCACAAAAAGGCCAGTAGGTACACACTAGCAACCACAAAAAGGCCAGTAGGTAAACACTTGCAACCACAAAAAAGGCCAGTAGGTGCACGCTAGCAAACAAAAAAAAGCCAGTACTAACACGCTAGCAAACACAAAAGCCAGTACTAAGACAGCTAGCAACCACAAAAGGCCAGTACTAACACGCTAGCAACCACAAAAGGCCAGACTAACACGCTAGCAACCACAAAAGCCAGTGGTAAACCTAGCAACCACAAAAGGCCATGACTACGCTAACAACAAAAAGGCCAGTACTAACACGCTAGCAACCACAAAAAGGCCAGTAGTAACACTAGCAAACACAAAAGGCAGAATAAACACTAGCAACC
Organism: Cherax destructor; assembly: GCA_009830355.1. Lineage (NCBI taxonomy): Eukaryota > Metazoa > Arthropoda > Malacostraca > Decapoda > Parastacidae > Cherax > Cherax destructor. The sequence goes on from WNWK01030105.1 coordinate 12,193, forward strand.
ACAAAAGGCCAGTAGGTACACACTAGCAACCACAAAAAGGCCAGTACTAACAGCTAGCAACCACAAAAGGCCAGTACTAACACGCTAGCAACCACAAAAGGCCAGTACTAACACGCTAGCAACCACAAAAATGCCAGTACTAACACGCTAGCAACACAAAAAGCTAGTGGTACACTAGCAACCAAAAGCCAGTACTAACACCTAGCAACCACAAAAGGCCAGTAGGTAACATTAGCAACCACAAAAAGGCCAGTAGTACACACTAGCAACCACAAAAAGGCCAGTAGGTACACACTAGCAACCACAAAAAGGCCAGTACTAACACGCTAGCAACAACAAAAAGGCCAGTACTAACACGCTAGCAACCACAACAAGACCAGTAGGTACACACTAGCAACCACAAAAAGGCCAGTACAACACTACAACCAAAAAAGCCAGTACTAACACGCTAGCAACCACAAAAGGCCAGTACTAACACTAGCAACCACAAAAAGACCAGTAGTAACACTAGCAACCACAAAAAGGCCAGTACTAACACGCTAGCAACCACAAAAAGCCAGACTAACACGCTAGCAACCACAAAAGGCCAGTACTAACACGCTAGCAACCACAAAAGGCCAGTACTAACACACTAGCAACCACAAAAGGCCAGTACTAACACGCTAGCAACCAAAAGGCCAGTACTAACACGCTAGCAACCATAAAAGGCCAGTACTAACACGCTAGCAACCACAAAAAGGCCAGTACTAACACGCTAGCAACCACAAAAAGGCCAGTACTAACACGCTAGCAACCACAAAAAGGCCAGTACTAACACGCTAGCAACCACAAAAAGGCCAGTACTAACACGCTAGCAACCACAAAAAGGCCAGTACTAACATGCTAGCAACCACAAAAAGGCCAGTAGGTACACACTAGCAACCACAAAAAGGCCAGTAGGTAAACACTTGCAACCACAAAAAAGGCCAGTAGGTACACGCTAGCAAACAAAAAAAAGCCAGTACTAACACGCTAGCAACCACAAAAAGTCCAGTACTGACACGCTAGCAAACACAAAAAGGCCAATACTAACACGCTATCAACCACAAAAAGGCCAGTACTAACACGCTAGCAACCACAAAAGGCAGTACTAACACGCTAGCAACCACAAAAGGCCAGTACTAAACATCTAGCAACCACAAAAAGGCCAGTAGGTACACACTAGCAACCACAAAAAGGCCAGTAGGTACACACTAGCAACCACAAAAAGGCCAGTAGGTACACACTAGCAACCACAAAAAGACTAGTACTAACACGCTAGCAACACAAAAAGGCCAGTAGACACCTAGCAACCACAAAAGGCCAGTACTAACACGCTAGTCAACCACAAAAGGCCAGTACTAACACGCTAGCAACACAAAAAGGCAGAACTAACACGCTAGCAACCACAAAAATGCCAGTAGTAACACGCTAGCAACCACAAAAAGGCCAGTAGGCACACTGCAACAAAAAAGCCAGTACTAACACGCTAGCAACCACAAAAAGGCCAGTACTAACACGCTAGCAAACACAAAAAGGTCAGAACTAACACGCTAGCAACCACAAAAAGGCCAGTAGGTAAACACTAGCAACCACAAAAAGGCCAGTAGGTACACGCTAACAACCAAAAAAAAGCCAGTACTAACACGCTAGCAACCACAAAAAGGCCAGTACTAACACGCTAGCAACCACAAAAAGGCCAGTAACTAACACTAGCAACCACAAAAAGGCTGTACAAACACGCTAGCAACCACAAAAGACCAGTATAACACGCTAGCAACCACAAAAGGCCAGTACTAACATGCTAGCAACCACAAAATGGCCAGTACTAACATGCTAGCAACCACAAAAAGGCCAGTAGCTAACACGCTAGCAACACAAAAGGCAGTACTAACACGCAACAATTACACAAAGGCCAGTACTAACACGCTAGCAACCACAAAAGGCCAGTACTAACACGCTAGCAACCACAAAAAGGATAGTACATACACAGTAGCAACCACAAAAAGACCAGTAGGTACACGCTAGCAACCACAAAAAGGCCAGTACTAACACGCTAGCAAACACAAAGAGGCCAGTACTAATACGCTAGCAACCACAAAAAGGCCAGTACGAACACACTAGCAACCACAAAAAGGCCAGTACGAACACACTAGCAACCACAAAAAGGCCAGTAGGTACACACTAGAACCGCAAAAAGGCAAGTACTAACATGCTATCAACCACAAAAAGGCCAGTACTAACACATTAGCAACCACAAAAAAGCCAGTAGTTACACACTAGCAACCACAAAATGCTAGTAGGTACACGCTAGCAACCACAAAAAGGCTAGTAGGTACACACTAACAACCACAAAAAGGCCAGTACTAACATGCTAGCAACCTTAAAAAGGACAGTAGGTACACACTTGCAACCACAAAAAGGCTAGTACTAACACGCTAGCAACCACAACAAGGCCAGTAGGTACACACTAGCAACCACAAAAAGGCTAGTAATAACACGCTAGCAAATACAAAAATGCCAGTACTAACACGCTAGCAACCACAACAAGGCCAGTAGGTACACACTAGCAACCACAAAAAGGCCGGTACTAACACACTAGCAACCACAAAAAAGCCGGTACTAACACGCTAGCAACCACAAAAAGGCCAGTACTAACATGCTAGGAACCTTAAAAAGGACAGTAGGTACATTCTAGCAACCACAAAAAAAGGCTAGTAATAACACGCTAGCAACCACAAAAAGGCCAGTACTAACACACTAGCAACCACAACAAGGCCAGTACGCACACACTAGCAACCAGAAGATCAATAAATATACAAGAGAGTGAAAAAAAACTCGAACCAAAAATATGACAACAAAACGTCTACAGATCACTGTGAAGGAAAGCATTTACTCTGCCACGTCAAGACAAAATATCCTGGAGACTAAACTGGCGAAGCAGGTAGAACTTAATCTTAGAAACAACAACAGAGCAGAAGAGAAATAAGACAAATGAGACGTGACAGCATCAACACTACACTGGATGGTAATACAGTTGTAGAATACATTGACAGTATGTAAATTAGACGCAAAGTGCGAGTTAAGGCATTTTATTTATGAGGGCGTTTCGCTCACCAGGGTTTTTACCAATTCAACACTGGATCCCTGGGGATGAAACGTCGTTTTTGTAATTCAAATGCTATAACTCACATATTTTGGAAAAGGTATAAAATATCGAGAAGTTCCCCCTCAAGGGAGGTTCCTTGACGCTGGTGAGAGGCTCTGGATCTAGGGAATTGGATCTGTGCTCCAGTTCCTTGAATTAAGCCTGAATATCTTCCATCTCCCCCCACACAGGCGCTGTATAATCCTACGGGTTTAGTGCTCCCCCATGATTGCAAAAAATGATAATAATACCATGTTGATACCACAACATGTGCAACAGTTGGGTATCTTTATCGTCGAAACGTTTCGTCTACACAGTAGGCTTCTTCAGTCAATTACAGAGACAACATTTCACTACTACTACACCTGCTGCCTGTGTATCTGACTGAAGAAGCCTACTGTGTAGGCTAAACATGTCAACAATATAGATACCCAAGTGTTGCACATGTGTCTTACTCATCAGTTCATATATAGTTTTATTTACAGAACAGAGGAAATATAAAAAAAAATTACCATATTTTCCATCATATAAGACGCACGAGTATATAAGACCTGAATAAGACTGTTTCCAAGCAGTTGTAACCTAACGTTAGTAGGTTAGATTAGGTTAGGCTACATAAGGTTTAGGTTAGGTTAGATTAGGTTAGGTTAGGTAAGGTTTGTCAGGAAAGAGGTAAAGCATAACCCAAACCTATCCTTGACCCTAACCTTGAACATATAAGGCGCAGGCTGATTTTCCAAGACTTTTTTGTGGGAAAAAAATGTGCGTCTTATATGCCAGAAAACACGGTATGTGTGTGTTAGTTCTTTTATGATTCGATCATTGAAGCGAATCACATGACTGAGGCGTCCCGTAGTAAAAAAAAATAATGTTTACATCTTAAAATCATAATAATAAGAGTTTGACACCATATTTAAGAAGGAAATACATAGTGAATGATAGACACTAAAATGTAAAGTACGATGAAAAGAAAATAGGTATGACACTTATAAGCTAAAGAATGTAAATGTAAGGCAAACCGAATGCCAGGAAATTTACGAATTCTGGTTGGGGGAAATTTATGCCAAGACAGCAGTGCCTAAGTCAGAGTTCTTGGCTTCACTGAGAGACGAGCAGAGGCACTGTGATAACATCCCCAGCAAAGATTAGAAAAATATTGTTTATGTTAAGGAACATTTTAGATAGCTAGAAAACATCACAAGTACTTAGATAAATATTGAAAAGTTTCGTGGCTGGAACAATAAATCAGTAACCCGCACTTAGGAGACTGAAATTTATGACGACGTTTCGGTCTGGTTGGGACCATTAACCAGTGACTGGTTAATGGTATTAGTCAGACCGAAACGTCGTTATAAATTTCAATCTCCTAGATGAGAGATTTTGTTTGTCTAGTATAGATAGGTAGACAACGTTGACTTATAGGTCAATATCACTAACGTGTTGGTGACCTTTTACGACCTTAAATGCCTAATGATGGTGGCTTACTCGTCCCGAACCATCAGTGTTTGCTGACGTGAAACTTAATCAGCTGACCCTGTTAATTGTTAAGCATCTACTGGCCTATCCCAGGCTAGGTGCATCCTACAATATTCATACCCTTACAATTATCCTACATAAATTCTGCAAGTGCTTGACTAAGAACCCAGCAACACATTATTTTTCCTAAATAGCAAGGATATTTCCCCTTTCCTTGAAATTTTCTAGTGAAAGCCTATACTTGAAGCCAAAGAGAGATGTGGTTTGAAGCACAATAAATGCACTCACAGAGTTTGTTATTGTCATTATATGTGTTATGTTGCAGTGAATTAGTCACGAGAGAAGTAAGTTAGCAGTGATAACAAATTGATAGAAAAGCTTAACCTTTTTTTTCAGTGATTGCAGTGAATATTGAAATATAAGCAACAATTCAGGAAGAAAAGCATACTTGACAGAAGAAATTTTTTATTGATACAACATTTCAGTATGTCTGGATCCTTATTGAACCCGAAACTTCACTAATTTTAATTCTTAAAGTGGTGGACTGGTAAGCCAGTGGAAGGCCTCGGTCAGATGACCAAGAGCTCCAGTGGTGGGTCATCATATAACTAAGACCCGCGTCAGGAAACACTTGTCTTGTTTCTTGACAAACCTTACCTAACTTAATCTAATCCAAACGTTGTTCCAATGCCACATATAAACTGAATAACGTAGATCTTAATACTTGTGATTACGAAAAGGATTTAGGAGTTCTGGTTAGCAGTAATCTGAAACCAAGACAACAGTGCATAAGTGCTCGCAATAAAGCTAACAGAATCATTGGCTTCATATCAAGAAGTATAAATAATAGAAGTCCTCAGGTTGTTCTTCAACTCTATATATCCTTGGTTAGGCCTCATTTAGATTATGCTGCACAGTTCTGGTCACCGTATTACAGAATGGATATAAATGCTCTGGAAAACGTACAGAGGAGGATGACAAAGTTGATCCCATGTATCAGAAATCTTCCCTATGAGGACAGACTGATGGCCCTGAATCTGCACTTTCTAGAAAGGCGTAGAATTAGGGATGATATAAGAACATAAAAACATAAGAATGGAGGAACACTGCAGAAGGCCTACTGGCCCATACAAGGCAAGTCCTTATCAAAACCACCACTACCTAAGAATTTACTCCCGTACTCACGACACCAATCAAACCCATGATTGGTGGTGTATAAATGGAAAACAGGAATAAATAAAGGGGATGTAAATAGCGTGCTGAAAATATCCAGCCAAGACAGGACTCGCAGCAATGGTTTCAAGTTGGAAAAGTTCAGATTCAGGAAGGATATAGGAAAGCACTGGTTTGGTAATAGAGTTGTAAATGAGTGGAACAAACTCCCGAGTACCGTCATAGAAGCTAAGACGTTGTGTAGTTTTAAAAATAGGTTAGATAAATACATGAGTGGGTGTGGGTGGGTGTGAGTTGGACCTGATTAGCTTGTTCTACTAGGTCTTATGCCGTGCTCCTTAAGTGGAAGTGACCCGACTACCTGGAGTTTATCTGGAGAGGGTTAATTCCAGATAGTCAGGTCTAAGCCGGGGAGTAAGGGACCTACCTCGCATGGGTCAGTAGGCCTGCTGCAGTGTTCCTTTTTTCTTATGTTCTTCTTAAATAAGCAAACGGTTCTAGTACATGAATAAAACATGTGTATAACCATTCTTCCTACCACACACGACACTGATAGCATCATAGTAATAAATTAATTTATATATATATATATATATATATATATATATATATATATATATATATATATATATATATATATATATATATATATATATATAGTTTGAGGTAATCAGTCCCTCAGCCAAATTCATTAAGGCCGAGGGACTGAATACTTCCTATCATGGTTGCGGGACTGACCCAGTCTACTACTGGGGCGACCCAGACTACTACTTCACATCTTTTCTGTTAATTTTCTGTATTGAAATGATGAAGCCTCTTGCTGGCGAAACATCTCATGCAAATTAGTTCAGCTCTCTGATATGTTTGTTGAGATAATCAATAATGGAGAATTCTTTTTACAAAGTTATGATATTAGGGAAGTGGAATAACATACATGAACGGGAGAAACCACCCAGGGTTTTTAAAATACAAAAAATTTCACGATAGTAAGCTGATCAGTGCAGAATGACGCAGGAGCTTCGGTTTGACACCCATGAATCCAGTTAGGTACACACACACACACACACACCGGAGGGTGTATCTCGACCTCGACAGAACACGAGAAGAAAGACAGAAACTGAAAGAGAGGGTACAAAGACAAAAGGAGGAAAGAGAGATGGACAGGAGAACCCAGACTCAGGAGGAAGCTCAAATACAATCACCTTCAGATGTCCCCCAACCTGGACAACCGCAATGCAACCAAACAATCTAACCCAAAACACACATGCCATACCCAAAGCTCCCACCCACCTCATTACAAACTCCACCTTCACACCAACCACCCATAGTTCCTCATCAGGTCTCCCACTTTCCCAACCCCAACGTACCCCCCAGACTATGGTTTTAGAAAAGAAGTTGAAGGTTTCGTATACAAATGCAGATGGAATAACAAATGTGAGGAGTGCCATGAAAGAATAAAGGAGACATCCCCAGACATAATAGTGCTCACAGAAATGAAATTCATCAGGATGATAACAGATGCAATCTTTCCACCCGGATATCAAATCCTCAGGAAAGATAGAGGGAGCAGAGGAAGAGGAGGAGTTTCACTGCTCATTAAGAACCGGTGGGGATTTTAGTAAGTGGAAGGAATGGATGGAATGGGCGAAAGGGACTACATAGTAGGAACAATTCAGTCTGAGGGACATAAGGTGGTAATTGCTGTAATGTACAACCCGCCACAGAACTGCAGGAGGCCAAGAGAAGAATACAACGAGAGCAACAGAGCAATGGTAGACACACTAGCCGAGGTGGCCAGAAGAGCTCACATAGGGAGAGTGAAGCTACTAGTTATGGGTGATTTCAATCACAAGGAGATTGATTGGGAAAACCTGGAGCCCCATGGGGGTCCTGAATCATGGAGAGCCAAGATGATGGATGTGGTACTGGAAAACCTCATGCATCAACATGTTACACACACTACCAGAGAGAGAGGTGAGGATGATCCAGCAAGACTGGACCTAGTATTCACCTTGAGTAGTTCGGACATCGAGGATATCACGTATGAAAGGCCCCTTGGAGCTAGTGATCTTTTGGTTCAGCGTGTTGATTATATAGTTGAGCTACAAGTGGAAAGGGGAGCAGGAATAGGAAGGGAGAAACGAAACTACAAAAGGGGGGACTACACAGGCATGAGGAACTTCCTACAAGACGTTCAGTGGGAGAGAGAATTGGCAGGAAAAACAGTAAAAGAAATGATGGAATATGTGACAACCAAATGCAAAGAGGCAGAGGAGAGGTTTGTCCCCAAGGGAAACAGAAGTAACGGGAAGACCAGAACGAGTCTTTGGTTCACCCAAAGGTGTAGGGAGGCAAAAACTAAGTGCACTAGAGAATGGAAAAAGAACAGAAGACAAAGGACCCAGGAAAATAAAGAGAATAGCCGAAGAGCCAGAAACGAATATGCACAGGTAAGAAGGGAGGCTCAGCGACAATACGAAAATGATATAGCATCAAAAGTCAAGTCTGACCCAAAGCTGTTGTATAGCCACATCAGGAGGAAAACAACAGTCAAGGACCAGGTATTCAGGCTGAGGAAGGAAGGTGGGGAGTTCACAAGAAACGACCAAGAGGTATGTGAGGAGCTCAACATGAGATTTAAAGAAGAATTTACAGAGGAGACAGGAAGGACTCCAGGAATTCAGAATAGGGAGGTATACCAACAAGTGCTGGATGAAATACACACAACCGAGGTGGTGAAGAAGCTTCTATGTGAACTCGATACCTCAAAAGCGGTGGGACCTGACAACATTTCTCCGTGGGTCCTTAGAGAGGGAGCAGAGATGTTGAGTGTGCCACTAACAAAAATCTTCAACACATCCATTGAAACTGAGCAACTACCTGAGCTGTGGAAGATGGCAAATGTAGTCCCAATTTTTAAGAAAGGAGACAGACACGAGGCATTAAACTACAGACCTGTGTCACTGACGTGTATAGTATGCAAAGTCATGGAGAAGATCATCAGGAGGAGAGTGGTGGAGCACCTAGAAAGACACAAGCTTATAAACGACAACCAGCACGGTTTCAGGGAAGGAAAATCCTGTCACAAACTTACTGGAGTTTTATGACAAGGTAACAGAAGTAAGACACGAGAGAGAGGGGTGGATAGACTGCATTTTCTTGAACTGCAAGAAGGCGTTCGACACAGTTCCTCACAAGAGGTTAATGCAAAAGCTAGAGGATCAGGCACACGTAACAGGAAAGGCACTGCAATGGATCAGAGAATATCTGACAGGGAGGCAACAACGAGTCATGGTACGTGACTAGGTGTCAGAGTGGGCACCTGTGACGAGTGGGGTTCCACAGGGTCAGTCCTAGGACCTGTACTGTTTTTGGTATATGTGAATGACATAACGGAAGGGATAGACTCAGAAGTGTCCCTGTTTGCAGATGATGTGAAGTTAATGAGAAGAATTAAATCAGTCGAGGATCAGGCAGGACTACAAAGAGACCTGGACAGGCTACAAGCCTGGTCCAGTAACCGGCTCCTTGAATTTAACCCTGCCAAATGTAAAGTCATGAAGATCGGGGAAGGGCAAAGAAGACCCCAGACAGAGTATAGTCTAGGTGGCCAAAGACTTCAAACCTCACTCAAGAAAAAAGATCTTGGGGTGAGTATAATACCGAGCACATCTCCTGAGGCACACATCAATCAGATAACTGATGCAGCATACGGGCGACTGGCAAACCTAAGAATAGCGTTCCAATACCTCACTAAGGAATCGTTCAAGACTCTGTACACCATATACGTCAGGCCCATACTGGAGTATGCAGCACCAGTTTGGAACCCACACCTGGTCAAGCACGTCAAGAAATTAGAGAAAGTGCAAAGGTTTGCAACAAGACTAGTCCCAGAGCTAAGGGGATTGTCCTACTAAGAAAGGTTAAGGGAAATCGGCCTGACGACACTAGAGGACAGGAGGGTTAGGGGAGACATGATAACGACATATAAAATACTGCGAGGAATAGATAAGGTTGACAGAGACAAGATGTTCCAGAGAGGGGACACAGAAACAAGGGGTCACAGTTGGAAGTTGAAGACTCCTATGAGTCAAAGGGATGTTAGGAATATTTTCTTCTCAGGAAGTGGAATAGCCTAGAAAGTGACGTAGTGGAGGCAGGAACCATACATAGTTTTAAGACGAGGTTTGATAAAGCTCATGGAGCAGGGAGAGAGAAGACCTAGTAGCAATCAGTGAAGAGGCGGGGCCAGGAGCAATGACTCGACCCCTGCAACCACAAATAGGTGAGTACACACACACACAAGTTCTTGCTTACCCGCCGACAGTCCACTTTCTATCAAATATTCAACACCAGTAGTTAGGTTGCATCAAGTGTGTGTGTTTGTGTGTGTGTGTGTGTGTGTGTGTGTGTGTGTGTGTGTGTGTGTGTGTGTGTGTGTGTACATTTGCGTGACCAGACTCATCAATATATCCGTGTGTACACGAGCTGGTATTTACATATGCGTACACGCGCGTGATGCACCAGTAGGATCTTTCTTGTAATCCATATCAAGCAATACCATGAATTGTTAATGATGATAATATTATAGTCTGCTTTCACACAGAGAATATATAACACTGTTTAGAGAGGACATGGGACAAGAGAACAGAGGAACCTGGAATGGAACACAGTGCGTATATATATCACTGTTTACAAAGGGGGTAGAACAAGAGAACAGAGGAACCTGGAATGGAACACAGTGCGTATATATATCACTGTTTACAAAGGGGGTAGAACAAGAGAACAGAGGAACCTGGAATGGAACACAGAACATATATATCACTTTACAAAAAGATATGGAACATAGGGCAAAGGGACCTGGAACGGAACGCATATCACGTAAAACAGTATTTAGAGGGGATATGCAACAGAGAAGAGAGACCTGGAATGAAACAGTTAAGTTGTTCACTTTCCAGTGTTTCTTCCGTTACTTCCTCTTCCTGTTGCTTCCTTTACTTCATCTTCCTGTTTCTTCCGTTACTTTTTCTTCCTGTTGCTTCCGTTACTTCATCTTCCTGTTATTTCTGTTAGATCATCTTCCTGTTATTTCTGTTACTTCTGTAAAGTTCTCTTGGCACTTTTTTGTTTTGCTTTTCTGTTACTCCATCTCCCTGTTGCTTCCGTTACTTCGTGTTCCCGTTGCTTCTGTTATTTCGTCTTTCCGTTGCTTCTGTTATTTCCGTTTCACAAAATGTGAAAAAAAAATTTCTTTGCCATATCCCTTAAAAAATTAAATCGACCCTGCCCCTTCCTCGGATCAAACCTTATTACACATCTTTTTATTTCCCTAAAACAGTATAACCCATACCTATTTAGAGCTTTTACTCTCTGAAAGTAATAGTAATCTATATTCCTTTTTCGGGAAATAAATTTACATTATCTGTGGGCCAAAAATTTTTTTTTAAGTTTTACAATGATTTTATGTATTTATTCAATTCCTTCTATTCATTTTCTCTATTTTTCTTTTATATATTTTTTTCATCCAAATTATTCTCATTTTCTTTTTTTCCCCTTCTATTCTCGTCCCCTACCCCCTCAACTTGCTATTTTCTGATTGCATTATTTTTTTCCTTCCCTTTCCCCTCCCCTTTCTTGCTTGCGTCTACCTATATTTGCATTTTTTTTAAAAGAAGGGAATTGGCAAATGTGGATCTTTTTGCTAGGAATTAGCAATGGAAGTTTCAATACCCGGCTAGAATGATTCCAAAATTTAAAAACAATACCATAGCTAGAATA
>WNWK01030106.1:0-23785 GCA_009830355.1 Cherax destructor
TTTCTCCTCATTCCCTTTGGCTGTGCCTGGTGCACAAGCCCCAAGCGTTGTTTCCTGCCAGGTACTGTTGTCTCTATCATAGATGAACATCAACTTCTTCCTTTCCTCCTCCCACTGTGTCTCCCATTGCCTTGTCAAAGGTGCATTATCCTCTCCCGGTGCTGTCATGAATGTAATCCCTGTGTTCCTTTGTGTGTCCGGTCTGCTCTTACGTCCCTGTCCGCTGCAGTGTGTTGTTGGGGTCTCCATGTTTAGCGTGTCTGCTGTTTTGTCTACCCTCTCATATGTTGTTTCTGCGCTCCCATTTGTTGCTCCTGTGGTGCTCTTCGTGACCCTGGCTGCTTCTTCTATATCCCTCTCGTGTGTGTGTGTGTGTGTGTGTGTGTGTGTGTGTGTGTGTGTGTGTGTGTGTGTGTGTGTGTGCTGCTGCAGAGTAGGTAAAACTTGCAATTTGGTTTAAATAGCAATGCTCTTCTTGCCTAACAAAGCAAGCGAAAAATTGTGTATACAATAATTTCGCAAAAATCATTCTGAACCTAACGAAAAAAAAATATTTCACTGTGCTTGTTTATTATTAAATTATTGTAAACTTATCTAATATATATTTAGATGGATTAGGCTAAATTAAATTGCGCTTGTTATAATAAGGTTAGGTAAGTTTTCTAAGGATCTTTTGGTACAAAATTATTAATTTTTACATTACATATACGAAAAAATATATCTTTAAAAGTATAAGAGAAAATTTTAGAAAGGACTTAACTGTAAATGAGTTCTTGCTAATTGACCAGTTTTAACTATTCGGCACGACATATAATCTTCAGTCCCTAAACCACCATGCCACAAGAAGAGGCTAAGTACCCGGTGACAACACTTGACATGCCTCACATATCACCAGACACATTCAGGGAGTAGTAAACTCAGAGACTATTTTCATTCTCCTCCAGTTTCGATACAAATCTCTCGAGCAGTGTGCAAATCTCACGAGCAGTGTGCAAATCTCACGAGCAGTGTGCAAATCTCACGAGTAGTGTGCAAATCTCACGAGCAGTGTGCAAATCTCACGAGCAGTGTGCAAATCTCACGAGTAGTGTGCAAATCTCACGAGTAGTGTGCAAATCTTACGAGCAGTGTGCAAATCTCACGAGTAGTGTGCAAATCTCACGAGTAGTGTGCAAATCTCACGAGTAGTGTGCAAATCTCACGAGTAGTGTGCAAATCTCACGAGTAGTGTGCAAATCTCACGAGTAGTGTGCAAATCTCACGAGCAGTGTGCAAATCTCACGAGCAGTGTGCAAATCTCACGAGCAGTGTGCAAATCTCACGAGTAGTGTGCAAATCTCACAGAAGTGTGCAAATCTCACGAGTAGTGTGCAAATCTCACGAGTAGTGTGCAAATCTCACGAGTAGTGTGCAAATCTCACGAGTAGTGTGCAAATCTCACGAGTAGTGTGCAAATCTCACGAGTAGTGTGCAAATCTCACGAGTAGTGTGCAAATCTCACGAGTAGTGTGCAAATCTCACGAGTAGTGTGCAAATCTCACGAGTAGTGTGCAAATCTCACGAGTAGTGTGCAAATCTCACGAGTAGTGTGCAAATCTCACGAGCAGTGTGCAAATCTCACGAGCAGTGTGCAAATCTCACGAGTAGTGTGCAAATCTCACGAGTAGTGTGCAAATCTCACGAGTAGTGTGCAAATCTCACGAGTAGTGTGCAAATCTCACGAGTAGTGTGCAAATCTCACGAGTAGTGTGCAAATCTCACGAGCAGTGTGCAAATCTCACGAGCAGTGTGCAAATCTCACGAGTAGTGTGCAAATCTCACGAGTAGTGTGCAAATCTCACGAGTAGTGTGCAAATCTCACGAGTAGTGTGCAAATCTCACGAGTAGTGTGCAAATCTCACGAGCAGTGTGCAAATCTCACTAGTAGTGTGCAAATCTCACGAGTAGTGTGCAAATCTCACGAGTAGTGTGCAAATCTCACGAGTAGTGTGCAAATCTCACGAGTAGTGTGCAAATCTCACGAGTAGTGTGCAAATCTCACGAGTAGTGTGCAAATCTCACGAGTAGTGTGCAAATCTCACGAGTAGTGTGCAAATCTCACGAGCAGTGTGCAAATCTCACGAGTAGTGTGCAAATCTCACGAGTAGTGTGCAAATCTCACGAGTAGTGTGCAAATCTCACGAGCAGTGTGCAAATCTCACTAGTAGTGTGCAAATCTCACGAGTAGTGTGCAAATCTCACGAGTAGTGTGCAAATCTCACGAGTAGTGTGCAAATCTCACGAGTAGTGTGCAAATCTCACGAGTAGTGTGCAAATCTCACGAGTAGTTTGCAAATCTCACGAGTAGTGTGCAAATCTCACGAGTAGTGTGGAAATCTCACGAGCAGTGTGCAAATCTCACGAGTAGTGTGCAAATCTCACGAGTAGTGTGCAAATCTCACGAGTAGTGTGCAAATCTCACGAGTAGTGTGCAAATCTCACGAGTAGTGTGCAAATCTCACGAGTAGTGTGCAAATCTCACGAGTAGTGTGCAAATCTCACGAGTAGTGTGCAAATCTCACGAGCAGTCTGCAAATCTCACGAGTAGTGTGCAAATCTCACGAGTAGTGTGCAAATCTCACGAGTAGTGTGTAAATCTCACGAGTAGTGTGCAAATCTCACGAGTAGTGTGCAAATCTCACGAGTAGTGTGCAAATCTCACGAGTAGTGTGCAAATCTCACGAGCAGTGTGCAAATCTCACGAGTAGTGTGCAAATCTCACGAGTAGTGTGCAAATCTCACGAGTAGTGTGCAAATCTCACGAGTAGTGTGCAAATCTCACGAGTAGTGTGCAAATCTCACGAGTAGTGTGCAAATCTCACGAGTAGTGTGCAAATCTCACGAGTAGTGTGCAAATCAAGGCATCCACGGAAGCCTCGTCCTCAGTTGAATGTATTGTGTCCAACGCTCCCTGTTGCACTTTATCACTTCGGTTCGCTGGTAACTTTTCTGCTTCCTCTGAGAATACGTCCATAAATTTCTTGCTAAGCTGCTCAGAGACTTCAGTGTCATTACTTGTCAGGTCTTCTCCTTCCTTCATCACCTTGAATACCTTGTCCTTTACTGTTGTTTTTCTTTTGGGTTAGGTTTGGTTTTCAATACTGTTATTCACTAATTGTCATCGATCTTCCCTTTTTATTTATGTGTATTAGTTTTTGGTTCTTTGGATCAATTCCATGTTTTCCTATCTTATTTGTCTTTCATATTATTTTCATTCTCTAGCTTTGGCATCCCTAATTCTTCGTAACCTATGATCTCATTCTTTTCTTTCCATCCCTTCTTTCTTTTGTTCCTTGATAAGAACTTCTCGTCTGCCTCCTTGTACTTTCCAGCCACATATCCCATCATCTATTTAATGTCTTTCTCTCTAGTTCCCTTTTCCACTACACCTTATTCAGGAATTATCGCATGTTTGTGTGGTCCCCTCTTTTGAAATTTCGCTTGTCACTTTCTTCCTGTAATGCTCTCTCTCTCTCTCTCTCTCCTACAAAGTATTTAAAACTTAGGACCATGTAGTCACTAGCACCAAGGTGCTAATCATATGTAACATCCTGTATGTCAGAATGACTCAGAGAGAATATATTGTCTAGCCTTGGTGGTTCATCCTTTCATCTCTTTCTTGTTGTATATCTAATATGTTGGTTCATGAAGTTCCACATTATCATCTCCTGCATCTTAAAATTACCTATGATAAGCATCTCTGCTTTACTGTTGATTACTGTGTGTGTGTGTGTGTGTGTGTGTGTGTGTGTGTGTGTGTGTGTGTGTGTGTGTCACCCAAGTACCTCTATTGAAAGGGTTGAAAGAATAGAGCTGCAGTTCATGTTATTAGAAGTTTATGAGGCATATTATGAAAGTGACCCAAGAGCTGTGACAGTCTTTGTCTGCCCAGTCAGGTTCTCTTCATTTTGTGCCTCAAGTTTCTGAATATTGCTTTCTGTATGATGAATGACCGTTTTATTCGGATTGCTGATTTAAGTACGATTAGTTATACTTTCTGTATGATAATTAATGCTTTCTGTTTGATTCATAATTCATTCTGTATTTTAAATAATGCTTTGCAAATGATAATTTAATGTTACAGAATGATGAATGATTTATGTACGTCACCCTGGAAGCCCACCAAAATTCCGAGATGCCCCAGTGCACTCGGCCTTCAGTGCTTCACACATCAGGTACCCTGTACCCCATGTCACCCCTGATGCGAGCACATACGTGGCTATAGAAGCTACAAGACTAATTTCATTCTTCTCTCGCTTGCAATACCAGTCTTCAAGAGCATTGCACATATTAATGCATCCACGAACGAGTGGTTTTCAGCAAATAAAAATGCTGCGACTGGCCAGGAATCGAACCTCCGATATTTTTTTCCGGAGAAAACATTTTTTTAAAGATTTTTTTTTTCCTTGAGAAGACCGATTTTTTGTAATACGACTAATTACGAAAGTGTGTAGAGACGACTAAGATGACTTAACTTTCTTTAATTAACTGGGACCACTAGTGAAGTAAGGAACAAATGGTAATTAACGAAGTCCAATGAAGAGGGAAGGTGAGGTAAGTGATACATAAATAAGCCCAGTAAAGGAGTAAAAAGAGGCAAGTGGCTATTAATGAGATCCATTAAAAGTGTAAACAGATATAAGAAACACTAAACGAGGCCCAGTAAGGAGAGGCAAGCAGCAATTAAAGAATCCTAGTAACGAGCTAAGGAGAAACAAGGGACAACGAACGAGGAATTGGAATGATGCAAAGAGAGCCATATGATAGGTAAAGATCACCATTAACTACTCAACTAGTGCCAGATGTGAGCTAACAAGGCCCAGTAAAGAGACAAGAAGAGGCGAGAGGTAACTAAAGAGGTCCATTAACAAATGGTAAGTGACATGTGACAACTAACGAGAACAAGTAACGAGGTAAGTAGTCACAAAGGTAGCTAACCATACTCAGTAACGATTTAAGCAGAGGCAAGTAGCAACTGATGATGACCTTAAAAAAAGTAAGAAGGCCATTTCATTATTATTATTTTATTATTATTATTATTATTTTATTATTATTATTATTATTATTATTATTATTATTATTATTACGAGTAACAATGACCCCTACTAAGGTAAGGCGTGGAAAGTGACAGGAAATTATTAGCAATATAATGTTAAGCCAATATACTTGACGTTTAACAGTGGTACAAATTGAAGTAAGAAGAGGCAATTGTCATTAAACTATGACACGATTTAAGGTAATGAGAGGAATTTTGATCTACTTTAAGGTAAGGAGAGGAATATGTCATCGAATTGTGTCCCAAATTCAGATTATGCGGGGCTCTTGCCCTATGACAGTGACTCACATTTAGGTAACGAGACGTACATGACATCTGACAGTGACAAATGAAGGTTAGGTAACGAGAAGTACATGACTTCTGACAGTGACAAATTAAGGTTAGGTAACGAGAAGTACATGACTTCTGACAGTAACACAAATTAAGGTAAGGTAAGGAGAGGTACATGACATCTAACCGTGACACAAATTAAGGTAAGGTAACGAGAGGTACATGACATCTAACAACGACAAAAAATTAAGGTAAGGTAACGTACATGACATCTAACAGTGAAACAAATGTTCGTAACGAGAAGCACTTTACTAACAGTGACGCAAACTAAAATAAAAATACATACCTGAGGGAATTGATAACGAACTAAAAATTTGGAAATCAAGTTGCACTCAATAATAAACAAAAAGCATAGGAAGAGAGAGTTGGGATGCGAGAAGCAGGGAGGAAGAAAGGGAGTTTAGAAAGCAGACAGGAATAAATGCAGTGAAGTAGGAGAAAGAGAAACAAGCATGGAGGAAGACAAGAAGAAACGATAAAGCGATGTTAGTAGGTAGAAAGAGAGGGTGGTAGGCTAGGAAGACAGAGAAAGGAAGGGGAGGAAAGAGGAAAGCAAACAGACGGGGAAGGAGAAAGGAGAACAGGAAAGCTGGGAAGCATGATGGTAGGGAAACAGGGAGGAAGAGGGAATAAGTAGACTGGGAGGGTGAAAGCCAGAGAGAGTGGAAGTAGGGGGATGGAGGAAGAGAGACAAGTAGAAAATCAGGTAGAGGAACGGGAAAGAAGGCAAAAAGACTGGTAGAGAAGAAGGAAAATAACAATGGAAAGAAGGAAACCGAACAAGCAGAATTAATAAAAAGGCAAAATACTGTGAATGGAACAATTCACAAATAACCTGTCTGTGTGAAAAAAAACATACCACGGGCGGGGATAGAACCCGCGGTCAGACCATACCCGCCCATGGTATGGCTTATTTACAATCGTGTCATTACGATTTTGTGAGTCATGTTAGTCTGTTAATGGTCCAGTTCGGACCGAAACGTCGTCATAAGTTTTAGTCTTGTACGTGCGAGTTATCTGGGAAGTAAATAAGCAGAGACAGGGAATTAAATAAGCAAGGACACGTGGAGAAAGGTTGGAATGGAGGCAGCAGCTAGAGAGACGGAAAGAAGCAAAATGGAGGATAGGGAGGGAGAGAAACTGGCTAGGAGTTAGGAAGAAAGGAAGTTAGGGTGAGAGAGGAGATAGGTAGGGATGCAAAGTGGGAGGAAGGCAGAAATACTTTGACCATCTCCCTCATCACAAAGAGCAAAGATGGTGCGCCCTCATCCAGGCCATACAAATTATTCATTGCATTTTCTCTCATAGATTTCAGAGTCTGACACATTTATCGTGGCAGCGGTTACCGCTGTCTCTTGCTTGACGTCACAGGATTTCATTTATATATTTTGTGGAGATAGGAAAATAAGGCTATTCTTACAAGCCTTGGACCTGTATTGGCTATATTATATACTGTCTCTGACTCACGAAATCGTAATGACACGATTGCAAACAACCCATACCACTGGTGGGGTTAGAACCCGCGATCAGAAAGTCTCAAAACTCCAGACCGTCGCTAGCTGGCCCAGTGGCTAACGCGACGGTCTGGAGGTTTGAGACTCTCTGATCGCGGGTTCTAACCCACCCGTGATATGGTTTTCTTTTATGGTGTCCCTCTTGCGCCGGGTCACCACCTAGAAAAGACCCAGGCCGGGTCTTAGTGATATTCTGTTATTTTGTGTGAAGCGATTTATTTTGTATGATTTATATATATTACGCAACTGATGTATCAATTATTTGTGGCTTGCAGCCAATACAAGGATAAAACCATCCAATAAATCCACATAGTTAAAATAAATCGGAGGTTGTAGATTAATCTGAGATCACAGGAGAAGTGATCACTTCTAAATATGACAAAACCTTCTCTTTTCTCTCTCTCTCTCTCTCTCTCTCTCTCTCTCTCTCTCTCTCTCTCTCTCTCTCTCTCTCAAGGTTAGGGAAATTTTTACCCTATTTTTTAAAGACCTCATTTATCACCCATTCACACCCATTATTCATCAGTACCTTAAACTAATTTACACTTGATTTATGGTGTAGATGACCTAACCATCAACAACAGGTTGTTAACCCCATCAGGGACGCAATTTCAGTGTTTGTCATAGGCGTTTTTCCATTATATGCCTCTGGGTTCATTGTCCTTATTAGCAAAAGAGTCTTTATCGAGTTATGAAGAAGACTGTAGGTGTGCGTATGCTAATCTGTCCAAGAACTATTACTGCATACATACATAAACACACTACACTATATTTAGTGTCTGGAAAATTTTCAAGAAAGATTACACAGATAAGAAGTTAATGATTTTTTTAGCACACTTCTTACCCATGACTAGGGGTCATGACTAGGGGTCATGACTAACTGTCATGACTAGGGGTCATGACTAACTGTCATGACTAGGGGTCATGACTAGGGCTATGAGAAATAAGTTTAAGTAGCTCTGTGCTTTATAATGTAGCATGGCTATAGGAAATAAAAAAAAGGATGTACAAGGGATGATAACATCTTAGTCATGTCCATGATAGCTAGTTTACTCTACATGTTATGACTTGCTACGATTTATTAGTATCTGTTCTTTCAGATTTGACTTACACATTTGAGTAAAATGTGCACCATTCTCTCTCTTATCATCTAGCCGGAGATGAACAGTGTGTCATTTCACCAGAGGATACCAAGTATACTAGGGTCAACAAACTGGTTTGAACATGTCACTGAATAGGGCTACTGAAAATAAGTTTAAGTAGCTTTATGTGCTTGATTAAGCACATAGCTTATAGAACTAGGAAAGGATGTACAAGGATGATAACATCTTAGTATGTCATGATAGGTAGTTTTTTTTAATGTTATGTATTTTTGTCTTTCATTAGTATTTGTTACTCTTTCAGTTTGACTCTCCGTAGGGTTTCTGAGGTAATATGGCGCAACTCAATTTTCTCTTGTCTCTAGCCGTGAAAGAGAGAGAAGATGTTTTCCACCAGAGGAGCCAGATACGCAGGTGGCAACAAACGAGTTTGGAAAAATGCTCACTGAAAGTTGGGTCCCCCGCTAAAAGTTACCCTGTACTTCATCAAGCGCCATTAAGCACAAGTCTGTTGATAACAGCCCTAGGGAGAAGGTCTTTATAACTGATAAGACCCCTCACCCCACCAACTAGTTGATCTCAATTTAGGATATTACTCCATTCTTTTCATTCTGGCAAATAACTAATATGAAACTGCTAACTGCAATATTTTTCTTTAGGTTTGAATGAGAAGAAGCATTTTAATACGATAGTCAGTGAAAAAGTATCTTATCTGTACCTTACAATAATTTAATAATAAACAAACACAATGAAATATAGTTTTTTCCTTAGGTTCAGAATGATTTTGCAATTACTGCATACACAATTTTCTTGTCTATTCACAAGAAGAGTTGCTATTTATGCCAAATCAAGTTTTACCTAATCGCAGAATATATATATATATATATATATATATATATATATATATATATATATATATATATATATATATATATATATATATATATATATATATTTAACACTGCGACTAGCCAAGGACTCGAACCCATGTTGTTTTGGCCCTACTCATAGTGAGCGAAAACCACATGACACTAACCCACAGGACCACCAAATCCTAAAAGAATCATGCACCCAGCAGAGGTAGGTGTTTTACCGTGATCCGAGGACATACGGTGGTGTGGGTGCCTCTGAGCTAATTTCATTCTACTCCCCGTTTGGTGTACTAGCCTCAAGAAGCAGTATTTTATATTATTGTAATCACGAACAAGTGTTATTGATCAATAACTACACTGCGACTAGCAAGGACTCGAACCCATGCTGTTTTTGCCCGCCTCACGGTGAGCAAAAAACACATGACGCTCTAACCAACAGGACCACCAAATCCTACAGGAATCACGCACCCAGCAGAGCTAGGTCTTTTTCCGTGATCCGAGGACATACAGTGGTGTGGGTAAAACACCTAACTCTGCTGGGTGCGTGATTCATGTAGGATTTGGTGGTCCTATGGGTTAGATCGTCATGTGGTTTTCGCTCACCATGAGGCGGGCCAAAACAACATGGGTTCGTGTCCAAATTAGGATACCGTGACTGCTATATAAAAGGAGAAAAAAAACAAATCAGCTATTACAAAACCTCAGGTCACAAAACCTTAACTCATCTAGCACAATCTCAACTACAAAAATCTCACTCATGGTCCCAACCCTCACAACTCATGTATAGGAACATCAATCAACTCATGGTACCCTACAACCAAGGAACATCCAATCAACTCATGGTACCCTACAACCAAGGAACATCCAATCAACTCATGGTACCCTACAACCAAGGAACATCCAATCAACTCATGGTACCCTACAACCAAGGAACATCCAATCAACTCAGCAATGTGACTAATATAATCACGTTTTATTCTAACTAGGGAAATCTCATTTTCAAGAAATACAAACATTCAGCAACGCAAGACTCACCGAGTTTACCAGATACCATGTAAAAACTGCATCCAAGTATACATAGGGCAGATAGGCCGAGTTCTGTCTACAAAGATTATCGAACACCACAGGACAATACGTTATGCACAGGACAACTCAGTTATTTTTCAACATGTTTAGTTTAATATCTTTATTATGCATCCCATACCCATCCTGTGGTCGGTAGACAAAATATTACAGAGGTACATAATAGGTCCGAGACTACACCCCAAAGTTTTGATAGCTGGCCAAGGTACAAAGGTAATGAACTCAAGTTTCAAAGGTAATGAATCATGTAAGTACAAGTAAAATTACTTACGTTTTCAACATGTCAAAACAACAGTGCCAATATTCATTGGAAATCCTTGTAAAATATGTGATAAAGTTTTTACGCTCACACTGGGAAAAGTCTTGAACAAAGATTAAAACATGATTTTCAAAATTCTGAGAAAGTTATATCGAGCAGGTCCATTGTCGAAAGGAATATAATAGAATCAAGTTTCATAAAAAATAGTTTTGAAAAGAATATGAATATTGCTTTAGGATGATACAAATTGAATAATTTATAATTAATAAAATTTGGGAGAATTTAAGATACATTAGACAAGTTAAAATCTTAAAGCTTGGGTAGACTATAGCTGTGTTTGACAGATCCTTGACTACCTACTAACATCATAAAAAGTAAGGTGACCGAGAGATGTAATCTTGTCCTTATATGCCTTCCTGTTGATCTTTTATTTTTACAGTTCATTGATAATGTGAGAAATCACAAAAGCGCTTGGAATTTCACTATTTTTTCAGAGTGGTTGTTCTGCGTATTGTGATATCACCTGTTTACTGTGATGTTATTGCATCAATGAATACCACAACGACGCTTCAGAATATTCACGGTAAACTATCTTAATCTTACTTCTTTTGTTTCCCAGTTTTCCTCAGCACTGATTAAGTCACACGAGCTTAAAATTCGACTTAATTTAAAAAAAAATGTCTAAATGAAGAAGTTTTGCCGAAATAACTTTTGCCAAATAGATTCCTTCACATGAGAGATCGCCCTCTTGATTTCATGATAAATATTCTCCAATAATATATTGAAATTACTAAAATAGAAGAGGAGGCATTCAAAATACTGAGAAACAAAAATACCTCTTTAATCAGGCTATTCCATCAGAATGTAAACACAGTGTTCCAGAGATGGGACACAGCAACAAGGGGTCACAGTTGGAAGTTGAAGACTCAGATATTACACAGGGATGTTAGGAAGTATTTCTTTATTCACAGAGTTGTCGGGAAGTGGAATAGTCTGGGAAGTGATGTAGTGGAGGCAGGATCCATACATAGCTTTAAGAAGAGGTATGATAAAGCTCATGGAGCGGGAAGAGTGACCGAGTAGCGGCCAGTGAAGAGGCGGGGCCACGAGCTGTGACTCGACCCCTGCAACCACAACTAGGTGAGTACAGTTTGTTAGATAATTTCTATAATAAACTCAGAAGAGTTTGTAATGATCTCAAAAATATACTAAAAAAAATTGAAAATAGTGATTGGACACAACATGCTAAATAACAATTTTGTAATATTCTTATATGAAATTTTAGATAAAAATACAACTGCTGCTTTAGGTTTCTGTCTGAGTTTTGCAACATCAACATTGCAAGTATTTTTTGACTGAGAAGAATCATCTGATTCATTCAGTAATGAAACAAAATTTTCCCAATTGTCCTCAAAGATTTTTTAAGCCTTATGAAAAACCTATTAGTAATAAAAATTTGGTTATTACTAAAGCAGATAAAATAAATGCAATAGTAACTGTGAAAGAAATTGCCAAAATAAAATAAATAATCTTTTAGGTGATACAGATACCTATTCTCAACTTAGAAAGAATCCCTTAGAATCTGTTAACGGTAATCTGTTAACGGTAATTTTAATATAACAATAAAACGACTGCAGAAAGGCAAAGATGAATTAACTACAAAAATTCATGACCACCAAGCCATCTTTCCCGTATATATATGGATTAATAAAACACACAAACCAGGTAATCCAGCCAGACGTATTATTAGCTCCATAAGTTCAGTTTCCTATAAATTATCTAAATGGCTAGTATATATGTTGAGCCCACTAATTGGAAAGAATTATCATGTTATTTGTCAATTGTTGAAAATTTTTCCTCATGTTTGTCAAAGACAATCGGCCTCGTTATGGTATATTATGGTATATTAGTTAAATGTTAAGAAGAAAATTTTCAGGAAAACGGGAATTTCATCTTTTTAACGATAAATCTATAAAAATGTAAATGTTAATGGTCGGACCGAAATGTCGTAATAATTTTGATTCTGGTAGAATTACCGACAATATGTTAAGTAAAAGGACACAAATGCAACTAATGTGACATTTTATTGTGGCAACGTTTCGCTCTCCAGGAGCTTTCTCAAGCCGTTACAAGCGATAATGGACATAGTGGGTTTATATATACTCTCAAAGTGAGGTGAAATACTAGTGGTGGTAGTAGTAGTGGTAGTAGTAGTAATACAATAAGGTAGAACAATCAATATGCACATGAGTAAAATGTGATAAAACAAATACTAGGGTAGTATAACAATAGGTTAGACAAATATTTCTGCTGGAGGTTGAAATATCGAAGGCCTGTAGGAGTGTTCCACATCTACGATGTGCTTGTGTTGAATTAGCAGGAGAGACTATGTGATGGTAGGTTTACTGTTTTCAGGAGGATTCTTGCTAAGACTTCAGAGATGGTGAAGCTGCCTGTTTTGTTTATTGTGTTAGAAACAGAGATAAGTGCTGATTCAAGGCATTTGCGTCTACGGAAATTAGTTTCTTTGATTACTAGTCGGGCGTCTTTGAATTTCATGAGATGATTGTTGGAATTTCGGTGTTGTACCAGGCGTTGTTCAGGTTATCGTTTCTGCATGCATTAATGTGTTCATTGATGCGTGTTTCGAGTTCCTTGCTGTTTCTCCTACATAAATTCTGTCGCAGCCTCACAGGGTATAGTGTAGACCCCTGCGTTGACTGGTTCATGGTGCTTGGATTTAGTCTTGGTTAGATCCTTAATAGAAGTACTGGAAGCGATGGCGACTCTAGTGTTAGCTTGTGCAAATACTTTAGAAATGTTGGATGCAACCTGGCTGTTGGGAAGAATTATGACTTTGTTTGGAGTGGTGTTGATGCGTGGAGAATTAATGATCTGAAGAGCTCTTTTCTTGCAATCTTTGATGAAAAGGAAGGAAAATGTAAATCAGTGAAGGTTTGGTGAATGTATGTCACTCCTCGTCAAGAAACTCAGGACTACAAATTCGGTAAGCTCTTAGGAAGAATCCGATGATGATGCCTCTTTTGGTCTTAGTATCTTGACTGGAATAGAAGTGTGTGAGATCATTTTATTTGTAGGTTTCCGGTAAACTTGAAATCTTAGGTTGTTATCTTAGGTTGTCCTCATCCACAAAGTAGATAACAACCTAAGATTTCAAGTTTACGAAACCTACAAATAAAAATGATCTCACACTCTATTCCAGTCAAGATACTAAGACAAAGAGGATCATCATCGGATTCTTCCTAAAGCTACCGAATTTGAGTCCTGAGTTTCTTGACGAGGAATGTACATACATTCACCAAACCTTCACTGATTTACATTTTCCTTCCTTTTCATCAAGATTGCAAAAAAAGAGCTCTTCAGATCAATCTCACGCATCAACACTCCAAACAAGTTATAATTCTTCCCAACAGCCAGTTGCATCGACATTTCTAAAGTATTTGCACAAGCTAACACTAGGTCGCCATCGCTTCCAGTACTTCTATTGGATCTAACCAGACAAATCCAAGCACCATGAACCAGTCAACGCAGGGTCTACCATCCCTGTGGAGGCTGCGACAGTATGTAGGAGAACAGGCAGGACTCGAACACGCATCAATGAACACATTAATGCTGCAGAAACGATAACCTGAACAACGCCTGCGTACAACACCGAAATTCCAACAATCATCTCATGAAATTCAAAGACGCCGACTAGTAATCAAAGAAACTAATTTCCGTAGACGCAACTTGAATCAGCACTTATCTCTGTTTCAACACAATTAAACAAAACAAAGGCAGCTTCACCATCTCGAAGTCTTAGCAAGAATCCTCCTGAAAACAGTTAACCATACCATCACATAGTCTCTCCGCTAATTCAACACAAGCACATCGTAGATGTGGAACACTCTACAGGCCTTCGATTTTCAACCTCCAGCAAATATTTGTCTAACCTATTGTTATACTACCTAGTATTTTTTTATCACCTTTACTCATGTGCATATTGATTGTTCTACCTTATTGTATTACTACTACTACACTACTACTACCACCACTAGTATTTCACCTCACTTGAGTATATATAAACCCACTATGTCCATTATCGCTTGTAACGGCTCTGGAGAGCGAAACGTTGCCACAATAAAATGTCACATTAGTTGCATTTGTGTCCTTTTACTTAACAATTTTGATTCATCTGCTATGCGCGGATTATTTGTCTATTGATTAACATTTATAGTGGTCGTGATAATGTGGGAAGGTTGATAGATTATATATTTACATATATTTTTATATTAGCCGACATTTGCTTTCATATTTAGTGGCAACCTGTTTAAATATTTGATGATCAGATATTTGTATATTAATTTACGTCATGTTCTCTCTCAAACACTTCACACTGAGTCTCGACTTGTGTGAGTTTGGGGATGATAAGTGGAAGTTACCTCTTTTTAATAACCTTACTTGGAAAAGAACTTCCTCAAAGAGGTCAAACTTAGGTTCAAGTGGATTAGCCTCGGCTTCCCTACTTGCATTAAAAACCTCAGCAGAGCTCTTGTCGATCGTGTAGTGAATCAGTGCAGTGGTATTTCTTTAGGATACCTTGTGGATCAACACAAACATAAATAAATATTTTCTCTCTCGACGCAACCCAGGTAATTACTCAGTAACTAACCCGTGCCCCGTGGCCTGGTGGCTAAAGCTCTCGCTTCACACGGCGAGGTTTGGGTTCGATTCCCAGCGAGGGTAGAAACATTGGGAGTGTTTCTTTACACCGGTTGTCTATGTTCACCCATCAGTAAAATGGGTACCTGGGTGTTAGTCGACTGGTGTGGGTCGCATCCTGGGACAAAACGGACCTAATTTGCCGGAATTGCTCTACATAACAAGCGGCTTTCTGTATAGTAGTATGTCATTGATGTCAGCTAGGCCTGTATACCTTGTACATGTACTTGTAGTAAATAAAGACATTATTATTATTATTAAAAAAAAAATCATCACATGCTTTATTTTATTTTTATTAACACATCGGCCGATTCCCACCAAGGCAGGGTGGCCCGAAAAAGAAAAACTTTCATCATCATTCACTCCATCACTGTCTTGCCAGAGGGGTGCTTTACACTACAGTTATAAAGCTGCAACATTAACACCCCTCCTTCAGAGTGCAGACACTGTACTTCCCATCTCCAGGACTCAAGTCCGGCCTGCCGGTTTCCCTGAATCCCTTCATAAATGTTACTTTGCTCACACTCCAACAGCACGTAAGTATTAAAAACCATTTGTCTCCATTCACTCCTATCAGATACGCACACGCATGCTTGCTGGAAATCCAAGCCCCTCGCACACAAAACCTCTTTTACCAACTCCCTCCAACCTTTCCTAGGCCGACCCCTACCCCGCCTTCCCTCCACTACAGATTTATACACTCTCGAAGTCATTCTGTTTCGTTCCATTCTCTCTACATGTCCGAACCACCTCAACAACCCCTCCTCAGCCCTCTGGATAATAGTTTTGATAATCCCGCACCTCCTCCTAATTTCCAAACTCCGAATTCTCTGCATTATATTCACACCACACAGTTGGGCAGGTTCAATTGCGGTTTGTCTATTCTCTGGCGAGTGGTACACGTCCTGTCATGAACAATAATATTATACTCTTATTCCTGGCCAATAAAAGTTCTTGGCTATTTTTGCCAACTATTATACGTGGCTCTCACCGCGTGGTGTTACCTGGGTAACGGAACTCCAGGATATTTGTATTTACCTTCCATTGTTGGCTTTCCTTATTACCATGTGGGGTACCCTGAATAAGAATAGCAGATGGAGTCTTTAAATAAACTACATTCATATTTGCTAGCCTGTGAACTAGTTGATATAAGTGAATAGTCTTGGCATTGCTCTCAAGGTACAGGCTGCTCTCAAGGTACAGGCTGACGTAGCTACAGAGGGTGAGCTTGATTTGAGAAAGACGCTGCTGCACCAACACCTGATCAAAAAGGCATCCAAGCTGATGTCACTGTACCCAGAATATCTTGCCCCAGTGCAGCTGCACAACGCACTGATTATCTCATACACACCACTAGAAAAAGGTCTGATTTCAATAGCTTTGCTCGTTCCAGAACCTTATTTTTGCAGGTTAATAGTTCCTTACAAATATTTCCCAACTTAGTGTTTATCATTAACTTTGACTTCACATAAAATATGTGAAGTATATGTCTTTAATAAAAAGACTGTGCACAGGGACCCTTAGATATGCATAGCTAAATAATTTTAACGAATTATTAACTTCAGAATGAGTGCAAGATGTCACACTTAATTCCGAGGACTCGAATAAATTACAATACGTCTCAAAGTCCCTGAAGGGATAACTTCAGTTAATTAAGCTCTCTGTGTGAGAAAATGCGGCTCTTGCAGTTTTATAAAACGGATGCATCCCTACAGCCATAATTTTCTAACCAGATGTGTATAGGTAGAGGTGTCGATGCCAATTATTACCGAGAAAAGTTTTATATGAGGCCTATATCTGGTTTTGCTTGCGGGTTTCCTGTGTCATCTGAAGCAGTAGTGACATGTCACTAAAGTACAGAGAAGTGTCTTTTACGGTACGATCTGCTCATTTTGCAGTTGAAAATATTACTGGTAAAGATGACTCAGTCTCTTGCAGTAACTACAATAGAACCTTTGAGATGCATGAAGTAAAGTCAGTTGAACAATTAAAATCGCTGGCACACAGATGACACCATATTCATCCTATTCTATTTTTTATAATAATAAAAAGTTTCAAATAAGCTGAGGTAGGTGACTGCTCTTAGCTTCTAAATGAAGGTAGGAACTCTTAATCTAACCCTGTAGATTAAGGGTGAAATGGTAAATAAAACATATGTGTGGGATAATATAAATAAGGTAGAAAAGTGTATTTACTTTGCTAACACTGATAATATTGAGTATTGTATTATTAACCTAAGGTATTATTATAATAACATGGCCTAGTTAAATTTGGGTATATTCAGAACACTTATATTTTACCATAAAATTTGGGTTTATACTTATAACAGAAAACATTACACCCTTTAGGGTGCAATATTATTTATTTAATACTATTTATTTATTATTTATTAATGTTAATATATATAGTTCCGTTATACATCACTCTAGCATTGTATTTCATTTAATATTCTGTATGATATTACAGAATCGAAAAAAATATATTTATAGATATATATTACATAATACGACTCGCAACATTATGAGTAAATATCTATAAAATTATCATAAGAGTGTTGCAATACATCAGCATATTTTCAATACACTGAGATACAATAAATTTGCTACTTTTGTAAATGAAAGATTTTTGAGATTATTTTTAGCATGTCTAAATATAATATGAAGGCAGAATTGACCCATCGTGTAACATACTGGCAATACGTGTGGGTCTATGTTACATGTATACTTAATAATTTGACCCATCATTTAAGATACTGGCAACACGTGTGGGTCTATGTTACATGTATACTCTATAATAGGTCTCTGAGGAAATACTTGCGTCTGTTTCCATGCATAAACATGAATCCTTCACTCATCCCTGGTTGTCAGGAAGAGTCGGAGGACATTGGCTGTGTTCTGGCTGCCCAGTGTCCAAAAATATTTGCAAAAGGTTACTATTCATTGTGCTTATTTGGTGCTTATTTTGCTTATATTGCTTCCTCTGTCACACGCACATACCCATATTTACATTAAATTTCCTTTGCTTTATTTTATGAAATCACCATTTCAGACTAACATGAGGAGACGAGGATGTCTGAATAGTGCAAACAACTTTTGCTATGATCGTTGATCATGTGTGATCAACCAAAAACATCACAAATGGTGTCAAGATAACATACAATCACTACTTCGTTTGCGTGATAGGTGATCAATATAACACGCAGACTCTACATATTTACTGCTGGTTTTTTTGGACTGTCAGAACGGCTCAAAGGTAAACGTTCTTCAATGCCATCTGCAGTCCTAATGGTGTGGTGATAATCGAAGAATCACCAGAACGACTGGTTATTGTGGCTGGTTCCTCGGAAAAACACATGAGCAAGATAACATATCCAGATTGTGAATCAGCATTAAAACCTGTGTCATATAGTAGAACACTCCCGTACCTGTTCCATCTGTTGCTTATAACACTGAACCTGATAGTAGTGAAGAAACTGATAACACTTATCTTTATAATCTGAGACTTTAAAAACAACTTCACTTAATCATTGTGCATGAGTTAAATGACCATCTCAGGGCCCTTGACCTATCACAGAGTTAAATGACCAGCTCAAGGCCCTTGACCTATCACAGAGTTAAATGACCATCTCAGGGCCCTTGACCTATCGCAGAGTTAAATGACCATCTCAGGGCCCTTGACCTATCACAGAAGAAGGCAAACTGCGTGGATCGCACTTGCCAGAGTGGAACCTTTTAGCAAAAGAAATATGCTTTGATAGTTTGGCGGAATTCTGTCAAATGGAGAATGTGTTTCTGCACTGATATGAATGGTGTTATGTATGAACTTTGTTATGAACACCATTCTGATGAATGAAAACTATTCACCGATTCCAGCAAGGTCAGTTTGAAAGCATTTTTTCTTCAAAACGGCAACGAGAAACTATAGGTCCAAGGAAATTCTACTTAGATTAACAAAATACAACAATCACAGGTCGAAAATATATATGGGACCTAAAAGTGATAGGGTTAGCATTTGGTCTCTAACTTGGTTATACAGACTAAAAATGATTTCTATGTGGAATAGCTGTGACTATGCTAGCCACTACAAGATCAAAGAATAGTCGACAAGAAAAGACTAGGCCAGAAAAATCAACATACAACGTATGCCACTGGTGCATCCTCAAGATATTTCTTCCACCAGTTGGGCTGATGGAAAACTTTATAAAGGCTGTGGATGGTGAAGAAAAAAATGGAGAAGTGTTACTAAGACAGAACTTCAGACCGAAATATTTGTTGGACCACAAACACTTAAACTGTTAACCGACTCAGTCTTCCTATCAAAACTGACCCTATTGGAGCTGGATGCATGTGAAGCTTTCAAGCAGGTTGTCCACAACCTCCTAGGAAGACACAGAGCAGACACTTACGCCAAGTTAGTATGAAACACGATAGAAGTCTACAAAGCACTGGGTTGTCGTATGTCCCTGAAAAGGCATTTTCTTCATTCATATCTCGACTACTTTCCTTCCAGTCCTGGTGGTGTTAGTGACGAGCAGGGTTAAATGTTTACTCAGGATATCAGTACAATGAAGATACGCTATCAGGGACATTTCAGTCCCAACATAATATGGGACTGCTGTTGATTTCTTAAGAAAGACACCACTGTCAGTCATAAGACACAACTGTCAGTCATAAGACACCACTGTCAGTCATAAAACACCACTGCCAGTCATAAGACACCACTGTCAGTCATAAGACACCACTGTCAGTCATAAGACACCACTGTCAGTCAAATACTTAAAACATTTTGCGTAATTTCCTTAAAGCATTTTTAGCAGGTACTTTACAATAGATAATAAGATTTTAATTACTCATTATATTACATGTGCTGTAAATTTTGAGAGAGCAAGATTCATATAAACAATTCTTGAAATTATGTGATTTCCAATAACTAAAATTTCTAACATGTTGGCCTATTTTCGACATAGGAGAAAGAACCTTACGACAACGTTTCGGTCGGACCTGGACAGAAAAACGTTGTCGTAAGCTTTTCTCTTGTACCTGCGGGTTATTTGTTTGTTGTTCCAATCAGGGTATTGTGCCTTTTTCTTTTGTTCATAAGAACACATTAATCTTAGTAGCTGGCCGAGTATTTATTTATTGTTTAGTGTTATCCATAGTAAGGGTGGGCCATCACAATATATTACGAAGAACAATATGACTTTCTTTTAATATACCTGCTATTTTACATTATTATATTATTTCCTCTATGAAGAAAAATATATGATTTGCATTATATTATATATATATTACTGCTCTTGAAATAGCTTTACCGTAGCTTGATTGCTAGCGCACTCAGCATAAACGTTGAGGTTCGATCTCCGGTACGAGTGGAAAACCTTAAGACGCGTTTTCTTAAGAGACCTGCTGTCCCTCTTTATCTATTAGTAAAATAGGTACCTGGGTGTTAGTCGACTGGTGTGGGTCGCATTCTAGGGAAAAAATTGACCTAATTTGTCCGAAATGCTCTGCATTACAAGGTTCTTTCTAGTATAAAGTACGTCTTTGATGTCAGCTGAGTCTATAAGATGTATCACGTACTAGAAGAAATAAAGATTATTATTATTATTCTTGTTATTATAACTTATTACTTTTTATTATTATTATTATTATAATTATTATTATTATTATTATTACTATTATTATTATTGTTGTCATTATTATTGTTATTATTATAAT
Organism: Cherax destructor; assembly: GCA_009830355.1. Taxonomy (NCBI): domain Eukaryota; kingdom Metazoa; phylum Arthropoda; class Malacostraca; order Decapoda; family Parastacidae; genus Cherax; species Cherax destructor. Next base: position 20,693 of record WNWK01030106.1, read on the forward strand.
GTTGAAGAGAGAAGTAATGTTGAAGAGAGCGTAACTTCAGTGGAGTTCCCAAGATTAATTATTCCCGAAGGATTCAAACCTTCACATCTTCGTCCCTCGGGAAAATTCTCAAAGGATTCCACTCTTTTATTTTCTGTGATTTTTTGTTTGGTGGGAACCTAAAACTTTCTTTCTATTTCGCGCGGAGCCTCAATATCTTCCATTTTCACCAATTTGTCACCAAATCTGCCACCAGAATCACCAGTGTAATTTCCTGCAGAAAGTCGGCTCACCAGCCTTGCTTGTAGTCCCTTTTATCATAGCTCATCTCTCTCCTCTCTCTCTCTCTCTCTCTCTCTCTCTCTCATATACAAACTCACACACGCGTACACACACATGCACACACACACACACACACACACACGCACACACACACGCACACACACATACGCACCCACTCAAAAGCACGCGCGCACACACACACACACACACCGGTGGCCTAGTGGGTTAAGCTCTCGCTTCACGCACGGAGGGGCCGGGTTCAATTCCCGGTGGGGCAGAAACATTTCGAAGTGTTTCCTTACACACACACACACACACATATATACAACAGGCCTAGTGTCTAATCGACATGTGCCTAGGACAAAATGGTAACTAACACACACACACACGACAGTCAGTAAATGAAATGATAGAATACGTAGCGACAAAGTGCGAGGAGGCAGAGGAACGGTTTATACCCAAAGGAAAAAGATTAAATGGGAAGGCCAGAAAGAGCCCCTGGTTTACCCAAACGTGCAGGGAGGCAAAGACTCAGAGTGTCAGAGAATAGAAAAGGTACAGAAGGCAAAGAACCCAAGTAAACAAAGAGATTAGTCGAAGAGCAAGAAACGAGTATGCACAGATACGGAGGGAGGCCCAGAAACAGTACGAAAATGACATAACATCGAAAGTCAAGTCTGACCGGAAAATGATGTACAGTCACATCAGAAGGAAGACAACAGTCAAGGATCAGGTGATAAGTCTGAGGAGAGAAGATGGGGAACTCACAAATAATGATCAAGAGGTATGCGAGGAGCTCAACTTGAGGTTTAAGGAAGTATTCACAGTGGAGGCAGGAAGGCAGCTGGGTAGACAGGACAGGGTGCATCACCAACAAGGGATGTATCAAGTGATGGAGGGCATACACACAACTGAGGAGGAGTTGAAGCAGTTACTCAGTGACCTTGATACCTCAAAGGCGATGGGTCCGGACAATATCTCCCCTTGGGTTCTTCGGGAAGGAGCTGAGGTACTGAGTGTGCCACTAACCATAATATTCAACACATCCCTTGAAACTGGGCAGCTACCTGAGGTATGGAAAAAGGCCAACGTAGTAACCATCTTTAAAAAAGGAGACAGAAAAGAGGCACTAAACTATAGACCGGTGTCACTTACGTGTATAGTGTGCAAAGTCTTGGAGAAAATCATCAGGAAAAGAATGGTGGAGCATCTGGAGCAGAACAGGATAATCAACGCCAGACAGCACGGATTCAGGGAAGGCAAACCATGTGTAACAAACCTTCTGGAGTTCTATGATAAAGTAACAGAGGTAAGGCAAGAGAGAGAAAGGCGGGTTGATTGCATTTTCCTGGACTGCAGGAAGGCCTTCGACACAGTTCCTCATATGAGATTAGTAAAGAAGTTGGAAGAACAAGCGTGTATAACAGGAAGGGCACTGGAATGGATCAGGGAATACCTCACAGGGAGGAAACAACGAGTCATGGTGCGTGATGAGGTATCACAGTGGGCGCCTGTGACGAGCGATGTACCGCAGGGGTCAGTCCTAGGACCAGTGCTATTCCTGGTATATGTGAATGCCATGACGGATGGGATAGACTCAGAAGTGTCTCTGTTTGCAGATGATGTGAAATTAATGAGGAGAATCACATCGGATGAGGACCAAGCAGGACTTCAAAGAGACCTGGACAGGCTTGACATCTGGTCTAGCAACTGGCTTCTCGAATTTAATCCCACCAAATGCAAAGTCATGAAGATCGGAGAAGGGCAAAGAAGACCGCCGACAGACCACAGGCTAGGTGGACAAAGGCTACAAACCTCATCATAGGAGAAAGACCTCGGGGTGAGTATAACGCCAAGCACGTCTCCGGAAACACACATCAACCAGATAACTGCGGCAGTATATGGGAGACTGGCAAACCTAAGATCAGCGTTCCGTTACCTTAACAAGGAATCGTTCAAGACACTGTACACCGTGTATATCAGGCCCATACTAGAGTATGCAGCTCCAGTCTGTAACCCACATCTGTAACAAGTGGTGTTCCACAGGGATCAGTCTTAGGCCCGTTGTTGTTTATAATATATATCAATGACCTTGATGAGGGAATTACTAGTGATATGAGCATATTCGCCGATGACACGAAGATAGGTAGGCTAATTGATTCAAACGTAGATGTCAGGGAACTTCAGGAGGATTTAGACAGACTCAATTCCTGGTCAAAAAAAGTGGCAGGTGCAGTTCAATGTAGATAAATGCAAGGTTCTGAAGCTCGGGAGTGTCCATAACCAAGCACTTATAAGTTAAATAACGTAGAACTTAGCCATACAGATAGCGAAAAGGACTTGGGGGTTATGGTAAGCAGCAACCTTAATAAGCAATGCCTAAGCGTATAATAAGGCAAACAGATTACTGGGATTTATATCAAAAAGTGTAAGCATCAGAAGTCCAGAGGTTATATTACAGACTTAACTCAGTGGTGGACCTGACTTAACTCAGTGGTGGACCTGACTTAACTCAGTGGTGGACCTGACTTAACTCAGTGGTGGACCTGACTTAACTCAGTGGTGGACCTGACTTAACTCAGTGAAGACGTGTCTTGTGTGCTCTCTGTGAATCTGAACAAGATGTCCTCTCTTGAGCTACTCTACCAGCAGCTGAAGGAAGAACTGAGGGTAGCTAAGCTTGAGATACAGCGACTGACTGAGGAAAACAAGAGGATTCGTAGTAATGCTCCTGTTGAGAATCCTCAAGCCAAGAAAGGAACCTGGACAGTGGCTGGAATGCATGGGACAAAGTTAAAGATCAAGAGGATGGATGGAGAGGTAGAATTAACG
>WNWK01030107.1:0-23779 GCA_009830355.1 Cherax destructor
AGAGGGGCAGGGGGCAGTGTTCTTGGTGCCCATTTTCCCCCAAACAACAATGGAGGAGTTGTTTCTGTCGCATTTTTCTATCGATTAATCGTTAACTTACTTGCACACTGTTAGGCAATTTATCGCTGGCGGGCGCTATACCCTTTTATCAACTCCATTTTGATATTTGCTATGATTTTTTCTTTAATTCTATGGTGTTCCTCATTTTCTTTATCAAAGGACTGGCACTGGGAGTTTTTGGGCCCATTTTTTTAGAACTCGGGATAATGTTCCCCCAACCAGAAACAATGTTACACTGCCTGAGAATGGGGGAAGGGGGGCTTGGGGTTTTTAGAGCACTGGCACTGACAGGTTCCGCCCATCGACAAAAACGGAGCCAATCGGCAAAATGGAGGTAATATTTACGAAAAGTGCGGAAAACTGAAATTGGAAAAAACGGAGATCACAAAAACCGAGGGTCCACACGATATTGTATTACAAGGGGTTTCCACCAAAATCCTTTTTATATAACAATGGACCATATATACCTCCATTCTAAGCCAAACCCTCTATGTTATACGCAATTATAAAATTTCCCCCAACATTTTTGTCTGTTAACCCTTTGACGTTCAGCTTACACAGGGGCCCCCCCGATTTCTTGTGCGGATTTGTAAAATTGAATTAGAATTTTTTTTCAAAAATATTTTGGGGGTTTTTGTAGATCCACTGAATTAAATTCATCCGGGGACGTAAACATGGCCCGCACGCCCAACACTCCATCCAGAGTCAGTGTCCCATTGTTACCAGCATGACGGTCCCCCACGCATTCTACCAAAATTTTGTCATTACCATTGTTTTTAGTGTTGAACTGCAAATAACCACCGGGCCCCCAAAGGGCCCTGGCCCCCCCTTAGTGAGGCTCAGCAGTAGAACGAAAAGAGAGATCATTGAAAAATATGAAAGTGGAGTAGGGGGTTTTGAGCTGCCGGATGTATGGCAAAGCCAACAACCATCGCTCCATCTGGGCCAAGGGGAAAGAAAACAAGGGTGTGTTTTAAAGGTGCAAATATGAGGGGTAGAAGAAGATAACAGATAGACAGATAGATAGGGAGATAGGAAAGATAAAACAGTGAAAAAAAGGAGGCCCCGCCCCATTCATTCACCCTCAAGTCACGCCTTATCAAAAACTGACAAAAGTCATAACACCATTCTTCAAGGAGTTTCATATATACTCAGGAGTCTAAAAAATTGCTGGGGTCATAAATACTTATATATATTTATAAAATAGTTGACCGGGAGGGGAAAAGTTCACCCGTTGGTGTGATTTGACTTATTTGAGTAATTTTTTCCTTTTTTTTTTTAAATTTTTTTAATTTTTATGTTCTGATAATTACAATTTGTATTAGTTCTTGTACTTTCATAGCCAATGTTCGTTCGAATAATATTAGGTACTGAAAAGGGGATAAATAGTCAAAACACCGGTCAGTGAACATTTTATTTTCATTTACTATTGTCTATAAATATATACAAGTATTTATAGGTCCCGAAGTTTTTTACATCCCGGAGTATAAAGAAACCCCTTAAAAATGGGTTTTTGACAATTGTCAGATAACTACTGATAAAGTGACATTGATAAATTTTGCAAGGAACCCTTGTTTTTTTCATGTCTGATCTGTCTATCTTTGTATCATCTATCTATCTATTGTCTGTCTATCTGTCATCTGTCTATCTATCTGTCTGTCTTCATCTGTCTATCTACTGTCTTCTGTATCTATCTGTCTGTATCTATCTGTCTTTCTGTCTATCATCTTTTTAAAATGTGTCTCTTCTGTCTGTCTAGCTCAGCTTTCTTCTTTCTTTTGTTTCCCATGTGTGCCTTAAAACAAACTCTTGACGAATGGTGTTATGACAAGTGTCAGATAACACTGACAGCCCAATGACATTAATGAATGAATGTGCGCGGGGAACCCCCTGGGGTTTTTGTTTTCACTGTCTATCTGTCTATCTATCTGTCCATCTGTCTATCTGTCTGTGTCTCTGTCTAGCTCTGCTTATCTGTCTTTCTGTCTGCCTGTGTGTGCCTGGAGTACTATATGAAACCCCCTTGAAGAATGGTGTTAAGACAAGTGTCGGGATAACACTGAAAGCCCAATGACATTGATGAATGGGAGCAAGGAACCCTCTCCTTGTTTCCACTGTCTATCTGTCTGTCTAGCTCTGTTTATCTGTCTTTCTGTTTGCCTGGTGTGTGTGTCTTTCCGTCTGCCTGTGTGTGTGTGTTTTTCCGCCTGTGTGTGTGTGTGTTTTTCCCCGTCTGCCTGTGTGTGTGTGTTTTCCATCTGCCTGTGTGTGTGTGTGTGTTTTTCCGTCAGCCTGTGTGTGTGTGTTTTCTTTCCGTCTGCTTGTTCAGTCTGAGTGCGGCCCCGTAAGCCAACAGGTATTATACACAGCAGAAGAAGTACAACTTTTAACTTTGCCAGTCATGCGTATTATGTCTTATATCTACAAGCATTGTATAGCACTTTGCCGGGAATTTTTTGGGTTATCCTAGGTAATTTACACTATGTATGGTGTTTTTTTTTCTGTCTCATAAATATGCTGGATAACAGCATGGGTGATGAATGTTGCAACGAGGAGAAGGCTGGAGGCAGGGAGATGTCATGTCTGGGGTAAATTGTGGTGTGAATAAATGCAGAGAATTCGGAGTTTGGAAATTAGGAGGGGGTGGGTTACCAAAACGATTGTCCAGAGAGCGGGAGGAGGGGTTGTTGAGGTGGTTTGGACATGTAGAGAGAATGGAACGAGACAGAGTGACTTCGAGAGGTATAAATCTGTAGTGGAGGGAAGGGGGGTGGGGTCGGCCTAGGAAAGGTTGGAGGGGGGGGGTAAAGGAAGTTTTGTGTCAGGGGCTTGATTTCCAAAGCATGTGTGAGCGTATTTGATAGGAGTGAATGGAGGCATAGGGTTTTTTAAAACTTGACGGTTGTTGGAGTGTGAGAAAAGAACTTTTTGAAGGGATTCGGGGAAACCGCAGGCCGGATTGAGTTCGGGAGATGGGAAGTACAGTGCCGGCACTCTGAAGGGGGGGGTGTAAATGTTGCAGTTTTATAACTGTAGTGTAAAGCCCCCTTTCTGGCAAGACAGTGATGGAGTGAATGAGATGAAAGTTTTTTTTTTTCGGGCCACCCTGCCTTGGTGGGAATGGGCCGATGTGTTAAAAAAAAATAAAAAAAAAACAGGTATATCTAGCTATTTTACTTACACTTTAGGTCACACTACACAGGAGCACATGCATATAAAACATACACACATCTGGGTTTTTTCTTCTTTTTCTTAATAGCTCTTGTTTTTTTTAGTTTCTCTATTGTCCATGGGGAAGTGGAAAAGAATTTTTCCCTCCGTAAGCCATGCGTGTCGATGAGGCGACTAAATGCCGGGAGCAATGGGCTAGAAACCCCTTCTCCTGTACACATTTATTAAAAAAGAGAAGAAAAAAAACTTTATAAAACTGGGTTGTTTAACGCGTGGATGTAGTGCTTGATGATAAGAAAGAGATGATTGCTGATGTTATGAATGAAAAGAAGTTGGATGTCCTGGCCCAAGCGAAACAAAGCTAAAGGGGGTAGGCGAGTTTCAGTGGGGAGAAATAAATGGGATTGTCAGGAGTATCTGAGGGGTTAGAGCTAAGGAACGGGTAGCAATAATGTTTGAAGGATCAGTTATGGAAGGAGAAGAGGTAATATAAATGTGTAAATTCAAGGATTATGTGGATTAAAATAAGGGTCGGAGGGAAAAGTGGGTCATAATAAGCGTGTATGCACCTGGAGAAAAGAGGAGTGTAGAGGAGAGAGAAAATTTTGGGAGATGTTAAGCGAATGTATAGGAATTTTTGAACCAAGTGAGGGGTAATTGTGGTAGGGGCCCCAAATGCTAAAGTGGGGAGAAACATGTAGAGAGGGTGTGGTAGGTAAGTTTGGGGTGCCAGGTGAAAAAATGATAATGGGACCCCTTTTGATTGAACTTTGTATAAAAAGGGGGTTTAGTTATAGGAATACATTTTTTTAAGAAAAAGAGGATAAATAAGTATACAAGATATGATGTAGGGCGAATGACAGTAGTTTGTTGGACTATGTTTTGGGAGAAAAAAAAGACGTTGAGTAGACTTCAGGATGTACATGTTTATAGGGGGCCACAGATATATCAGATCATTTTTTAGTTATAGCTACAGTGGGAGTAAAAGGTAGATGGGATACAAGGAAAATAGAAGCAGTAAGTAAGAGAGAGGGTGAAGGTTTATAAACTAAAAGAGGAGGCAGTTAGGGTAAGATATAAACAACTATTGGAGGATAGAGGGGCTAGGGGAGAGGTAGGAAATGGGGTCAAGATGTATGGGGTAGATTTAAAAATGTAGTGTTGGGAGTGTTCAGCAGAAGTTTGTGGTTACAGGCGAGTGGGTGGGGAAGGGAAGAAGAGCGAATGGTGGAATGATGTTTAAAGAGAGTAGTAAGGGAGAAAAAGTTAGCATATGAGAGGTTTTTACAAAGTAGAAGGGGATGCAAGGAGGGAAGAGTATATGGAGAAAAAAAACAGAGGTTAAGAGAGGGTGAAGCAATGAAAAAAGAGAGCAAATGAGAGAGTGGTGAGATGTTATCAACAAATTTTGTTGAAAAAAGAAAAAGTTTTGGGGGAGATTAATAATTTGGGAGGAAGCCTAGGGAACAAATGGATTTGACCGTTAAAAATGGGGAGAGGAAAAATTATTAAATGGAGAGTTAGAGGTATCGGGAAGATGGAGGGAATATTTTGAGGAGTTGTTAAATGTTGATGAAGACAGGGAAGCTGTGATTTCGGGATAGGGCAAGGGGGAATAACATCTTTTTAGGAGGTGGAAGAGCCAGTTGTGAGTGTGGGGGAAGTTCGGAGGCAGTGGGTAGAATTAAAAGGGGGGGGCAGCTGGGATTGATGGGATAAAGATAGAAATGTTAAAAACAGGTGGGGATATAGTTTTGGAGTGGTTAGTGCTACTATTTAATAAATGTATGGAAGAGGGTAAGGTACCTAGGATTGGCAGAGAGCGTGTATTGTTCCTTTGTTAAAAAGGGAAAGGGGACAAAAGAGAGTGCAAAAATTATAGGGGAATAAGTCTGTTGAGTGTACCTGGTAAAGTGTATGGTAGAGTTAGCAGATGAACAAGGGGGCTTTAGGAAAGGAGGGGGGGTGTAGGGCCAAGTGTTTACAGTGAAACATATAGGGGAACAGTATTTGGGAAAAGGGGAAAGAGGTTTTTGTGGCATTTATGGATTTGGAAAAGGCGTAAGGGTAGGGTGGATAGGGGGGAATTTGGGAGATGTTGCAGGTGTATGGAATAGGTGGGAGGTTACCAAAGCAGGAAGAGTTTTTTGAGGATAGTGAGGCTTAAATTAGAGGTGGGGAGGGAAGGGGGCTATTTCCCCGTAAAAGTGGGCCTTAGACAAGGATGTGTGATGTCACCGTGGGTTTTTAATATATTTACAGATGGGGTTGTAAGAGAAGTGAATGCGAGGGGCTTGGCAAGAGGGGGGGGGTTAAAAGATAAAAAAATTAAATACAAAGTGGGGGTTGCCAATTTCTTTTTCTGATGAAAACTGTGCTTTTGGGAGATTCTAAAAAGAGGTTGCAGAGGTTGGTGAATGAATTTGGTAGGGGGTAAAAGAAGAAAATTGAAAGGAATATAGGAAAGATAAGGTGATGAGGATAACAAAAAAATTAGGTGATGAAAGATTGGATATCAGATTGGAGGGGAGAGTATGGAGGGGGGGAATGTATTCAGATATTTGGGGGACATGTCAGCAGATGGGTCTATGGGAAAGGGTGAGGGAATCATAGAATTTATGAGGGGGAAAAAGGGGGGGAGTGGAGCACTTCGGGGTCTGGGGGAGACAAAGAACTTGTCCATGGAAGTAAAGAAGGGAATGTATGAGAGATAGTTATACCAACACTCAAAGGGTGTGAAGCAATTTATGAATGCTAACGAGGGGGAAGGCTGGAGGCAGTGGAGATGCTGGGCTGAGGTCAATGTGTGGGGGGGAATAAATGCAGAGAATTGGGGTTTGGAAATTAGGGGGGGGATTACCAAAAATATTATCCAGAGAGCTGAGGAGGGGTTGTTGAGGTGGTTCGGACATGTAGAGAGAATGGAACGAGACAGAATAACTTCGAGAGGTATAAATCTGTAGTGGAGGGAAGGGGGGGAGGGGTCGGCCTAGGAAAAAAGGGTTGGGGGAGGGGGTAAAGGAAGTTTTGTGTGCAAGGGGCTTGGACTTCCAGCAAGCATGGGTTTTTTTGATAGGAGTGAATGGAGACAAATGGTTTTTTAAAACTTGATTTCTGTTGGGGTGTGAGCAAAGTAACATTTATGAAGGGATTAGGGGGCCGGCAGGCCGGACTTGAGTCCTGGATGGGGAAATACAGTGCTCCAAATCTGGAAGGAGGGGTGTTAATGTTGCAGTTTTATAACTGTAGTGTAAAACACCCTCTGGCAAGACAGGATGGAGTGAATGATGATGAAAGTTTTTTTTTTTTCGGGGCCCCCCTGCCTTGGTGGGAATTGGCCGATGGGGATATTACAGATATATATAGATAGACAGAGATATAGACAGATACAGAGATATAGGACAAAATAGACAGATATATAGACAGACATAGACGGATATAGACAGATATAGACAGAGATATAGACAGAGATATAGACAGATAATATAGACAAAATAGACATATATAGACAGAGAAAATAGACAGAGATATAGACAGAGATATAGACAGATATAGACAGATATAGACAGAGACAGTCAGAGACAGCCAAAGCCAGCCTGCCGAAATATAAGAACATAAAAGAAGGAACACTGCAGAAGGCCTTACTGGCCCCCTGCAAGGCAGGTCCATGTCACCCCCCCCAGCTTAGACCAATGACCCACCTAGTCAGGTCACATCCTCTGAAGGAAGGAGCACAGCATCAGACCTAGTATCACAAGCCAGTCAGGTCCAACTCACACCCCCCCACAGCCACTCATGTATTTATCTAACCTTTTTTTACTTTCCTCTTAAAGGGGGAGGGTTAATGTTTACATACATCAGTGAATCCCTGGTGTTTGCCACATTATTTGCTCTAGCTGGCACTAATTGAACTAGTGCCCCCAACAAGGTTTTTAAGTGGTCCCAGATTTTTTTAATACGTACTGCGCACACTGGGGGGCGCAGACCCATTTCTCTCATGTCTATGGAATTCAGGCCTATTGCACTAAATTTGAAGGAATAAAAATAAAAGGGAATCTACGTTGGGAAGTATGCGTACAAACGTATATCTTACGTTTGGACAGTTAAAGGGTTAAGGGTTAAACAATGAAATTTGAACATAAGTTGAAAATAATAATGTTTTAAATTTGCAGTAATGCAATTTATTAAATCAGACCAAACAAATCAAATCAATTAATTGTATTGCCAAACAAAACCCAAAACCCTTTACCTCTTCAAACCTAACCTATTTTCGTTAATTTTTCCCCAAACACCAATTTGCACAATATATAATTACTAATCTCATGATGCACACAGGTTTTATATATAAAAAAATTTTCACTAATGTCCAATTCCACTGAGTAGTGTCTGTAACTATGGGAAAAAAAAAAAAATATAAAAATTTTTCCCTCATTATAAAACTGTCTCCACTGAAAAAACTCCCATATTATTATACACTTTAATTTACAAAATATCCCCAAATACAGTGTATACCCTAAACTAAATATTAACCAAGTAATGTACTAGTTACTGAATATATTAATGACCCATAATGTACTATTTAAATGAATAAATTAAATAATGAAACAATGTACTAGTTACTGACCACATAATGTACAGTGACTGAATAACACATAAACGCTGTGAAATTGTGTTTATGGCTACGACTACAGGGGTGACTGATCAACGATTTATCCTTGAGGTCAGGTCGGGATCTGGATTTTTGGGTCAGCACCAGCTGCTGCTGTAGCTGCCATCATCATCATGGTGGTGTCTTAGGCTAGTGATGAAGCTTGTTGAGATAGTACAGTAGAGGTAGGTGTTTTAACCAGAAGCAGTCAGTATAGAGAAACCGAGAGTGGCGGCTGCTCTGCGCTGTTGCTATGGTAACACACCCTCTAGTAAACACGACGCATTTAACACATATTATATATTTTTTTAGTATAAAAGTTTGTTTAATATAATTCATAAATACGAAATTTTGATCTCACTGTTAAGGCAAAATTAAAAAAGTTATTTCAAAGAATAAAATAATGAAAAAATTTTAAAGATATGAATGTTTATAAGACGCAGTATAGGTCGCTTAATTGACTGTTTACAAGAAAAATGAAAATATTTATTTTTCAATTATTAAACAGTTTTTCCCCTTTAGTAAAAACAGATTTCAAACATTGTTTGAAAAAAAAATTAATTTATTACATAATTTTGTTAAAATTATATATATAATATTGAAGAGAACATGGGGATGATGAATTATAAAGTGGGAGTGAATGATTGACTCAGTCAGATCACACCTACTTTTTCATTTTTGTCATCAACTCTATTTTATCCAAAAAAGGGGAGTGTAGACAGAAAAAAACCTTTTATCAGATGCAGGTAGGACAGCAGTGTTGATTATGGTGGTGTTTGTTTCTTAGTAATACCTTTTTAATGTGGAGATCCCAGGTGTTGAGGGAGACACAGCTACTGTCACTGATTGTGGTAGTGATGGGTTTTTACTACTACCACTACTGTCATTGTGATTGTGGGTGGTGGTTGTTACTGCTACCACTACTGTCACTGTGGGTTGTGGTAGTGATGGTTGTTACTGCTACCAGTACTGTCGTGATTGTGGTAGTGGTGGTTTCTGCTGCTACCACTACCGTCACTGATTGTGATGGTTGGGTTTCTGCTACCACTACCGTCATTGATTTTTTATGGTGGTTGTTAATACCACTACTGTCAGGGATTGTGGGAGGGTGGTTTTTGCTTTCCACTACTGTCCTTGATTGTGGTAGTGGTGGTTGTTACTGCTACCACTACTGTCATTGGGATTGTGGTAGTGGTGGTTGTTACCGTTACCACTACCGGGGCATTTGGGTTGTAGTGGTGGTTGTTTCTGCTACCACTACTGTCACTGATTATGGTAGTGATGGTTTTACTGCTACCACTCGTCACTGTGATTGTGGTAGTGGTGGTTGTTTCTGCTACCACTACTGTCACTGATTTTTGGTAGTGGGTGGTTGTTACTGCTGTCACTACTGTCACTGTGGGGTTGTAGTAGTGGGTGGTTGTTACTGCTACCACTACTGTCACTGTGTTAGTGGTTTGTTACTTTTCTAAAACTACCGTCACTGGTTAGTGGTGGTTGTTACTGCTAAAATTTCTGTCACTGTGTTAGTGGTGGTTGTTACTGCCACCACTACTGTCACTGTGGGTTGTCGTAGTGATGGGTGTTTACTGCCACTGCCACTGTCACTGTGATTGTGGTAGTGATGGTTGTTAGGGGTACCACTCTTCACTGATTGTGGTAGTGATGGTTTTTAAACCTACCACTACTGTCACTGATTATGGTAAAGGTGGTTGTTCTGCTCCCCTACTGTCACAGTGATTGTGGTAGTGATGTTTGTTACTGCTACCACTACTGTCACGGGATTGTTTTAGTGGTGGTTGTTACTGCTACCACTACTGTCACTGATTGTTTTAGTGGTGGGGGGTTACTGCTACCACTACTGTTACGGGATTGTTTTGGGGTGGTTGTTACTCCCTTCCCAATTACTGTCACTGATTGTGGTAGTGGGGGTTTGGGTTACTGCTACCACTACTGTCACTGTGATGATGGTAGTGATGGTTGTTCCCGTTACCAGTACTGTCACTGTGATTGTGGTAGTGGATGTTACTGCTACCACTACTGTCACTAATTGTGGTAGTGATGGTTGTTACTGCTACCACTATTGTCACGGGTCATTGTAGTAGTAGTTATTGCTACCACTACCTCACTGTGTGGTAGTTTTTTATTGCTACCCCCACTGTCACTGTGATTGTGGCAGTGATGGTTGTTACTGTTTACCACTACTGTCACTGTGATTGTGGTATTGGTGGTTGTTACTGCTACCACTACTGTCACTGTGATTGTGGTAGTGGTTGTTACTGTTGCCACTACCCCCACGGGATTGTGATAGTGATGGTTGTGACGTTAGATAGAAAAAAGGGGATCCCCCCGGAAATTTTGGGAAGATAAATTACCTGAAACAACTGATGAAGGCTCCTTTGTTAGCAATAGGTTGAAGAAAAAAAATGAGACAGGAAAACACGCCCCCAGTAGGGAATACAATAGGGAACACAGTCACAAAAAATAAGGCAAACAGAAAAACCCGGCCTATGCAAATATTAAAGCACTTGGGGATCTTCAGCAATGGAATATCTGGGAAAAAAGATGGGACATGCAACTTTTACCACCCCAGAAAATGCCGTGGGCCCCTATGAAAAAACAGGGGGAAAAAGCAACCTCCCCTTTCCCGTAAGCTTTTTTCCCCCCTGAAATGTGCCACTCATCAGTTCAGGAAAGACAGTGCTATAACTTTTATTGCCAGGCACACCCCCCTGAAGGGGACAAGACGACACAGAACATCCAGACCATGGGAAAAAACCCGGGTAGCCAAAGCCACTCCAGAGAGAGAGGTTTTTTTGTGCCAGGAAGGAAAAAAAACTCGAGGAAATGACAGAAATCGACACCAAAAATGAAACCCCTTTCTGGAGGGAAACACAGTCAAAGCCTCCACTCCAGAACAACAGATATTAGTGCCAGGAAAAAAAAATCCCCCCATACCACCAATCCGATGACATTAATCTTTGCAAATATACAGGGTCTAAAGCCAGCGACGAACAACAATATACCTTACATCCATGGACTGCTTACAGAGCCAAATGCAATGTTTGGGCTTTCACAGAGACCCACATACTAAAGGATCACTTGGACAATGAAATATGGATACCGGGCTACAACCTATACAGATGTGACAGAGTGAACAGGCAAAGGAGGGGTTGGCCTGTATATCACAGTCACTATATGCTCAGAACTACTAAATGCCTCAAATGATGTAGTTGAAGTTTTAGCAGTAAAGATCGAGAATCAAAACCTGGTCATGTGGTTGTATACAAGCCTCTGATGCAACGTCCCAACAATCCAGGAACCGCTTCTGAAAATTGACCACTGTCTGGAAAACCTTCCAGTTCCCCGCCCCCAACATCTTGCTTGGGGATTTCAACCTAAGGCACCTAAAATGGAGGAATATTGCAAATACAGGACCCGAGGACTTAAAACTTCCCTCAAAAGCCCCTTTTTAATCCTTCTGACCAATTTCCCTTAAAAGGAAAAAATGGCCACAAATTGTCCTGGACCCCCCAAAAATACATCCAAAGCACTTCAAAAAACTACATAATGGTCGATTGGGTGTCATTACTCGGGGCCACTGAAGTGGTAGCAGGAATTAACAAAAAAACCAGGGGGCAAACTCAATGATAAACTCGCACACAATAGCTTTTAAATTCTCTGCACCAAAATTCCCTTAACCAGCAAATAATAGAGCCCAAGATTGGGAATACGCTGGACCTCATTCCACTAACAAATGATGATCTGATATGAAAATGTCATTCATATAAAAAATATCAGTGGACCCCAGCTTAACGAAATCCAACATTGAAACCTTTTGCTAACCCGGGGGTCCCCCCAAACTGTTCCTGGGTCAAAATTTAAAAAATAAATTTTTTCTTTTTGAAATGATAGAATTTTTTTTCCGATCATAACGCCACCAAAAAATTTTGAAATTTGATCGAAAACTAATGGAATTATGCTTTCAGAGTTATCGGTATTATGACATTTTTCGCATCGGCATTTCCCAATTTGAGCCCTATTTTCGGCAAATTCCAATGTTTCAGTCTCTAAAATTATAGCTATTTCGCTAGAACTCCATTTCTTCTATCGATTGAGTTAAGAAACCGCCTATTTACCAATTCAACTACCCAAAATAGTGGTCAGAAAATGGCAATTTCCAATTTCCACAAATTTCAAACGTGCCAATTTCAAAATAGGGTCCAGAATAAACAAGGCAGACATTCCTGGCACTAAAATAACATTTCTCTGTTCATTAGCACGTCTCCAGGCCCCTGTTCCATTACTTTTGCTTTCCATTTTGAATTTTATTCTCACAAAAAATAAAGATTTACTGTTATGTATACAACTGCATCATTGTAAAAATGGTATAAAATATCAGAGCACTTGTGCATGAATATAAGACTCGCCAGTTGATGTGTTTGGGACGCATGGTGTATTTGTTTACTCTTGAACACGTAAAAAATCAAAATTTTCCTCTTTGAGCTAAATTTCAAGGTACTTGTCATTTAAACCCAATCAAAATCATCTCTATTTCTGTAATATTCTTCCATTCTATCAAATGAGCCAAGAAAACAGAATACATCAATAAATACCATACGAAAATACTGCAAAGTCGCTGTTTTAAAAAAAAAGGTCATTTTTTTTTTCTCATTATGCATGTGTTGCGGGAATTTTTTATACTGGCACACGACCAAACCCCTTCTTAATTAGCCTACCAGTTTTTTTAAAAATTGGGGGCCCAAAATTTGGGCACTGTAGGGAAACCCCTGCCGAAAACTACTAGTAGGGAAACCCCCCCAAAAGGGTTTAAAAACCACATTTAGTTTTTTTCCCCAAAATAATTCCCCCAAAAAAATAATATTTTAAAATAATATTTTTAATTTGGATACAAACCAAGATACCAAAAGGAAATTGGAATTACAAATTAAAAAAATCAAAACCCATTTTAAAAACCTGAAAGGGAAACTATTTTTTAAAATTAAATTTACTTTTTACAAATTTTGGAAAAAAGGTTAAAACAGAAATTTTTTATCAATTCAAAGAAAAAACAAAAAAAAATTAAAAAGAAAACCTAAAGAAATGGGAAAAATTTATTTAGGAATTTTTTAAAATAAAAATTTAAAAAAAAGAAAATTTGGAAAAAAATTTTTTTCTTTTTAAATTTTTTAAGGGAGAAAATGGGGGTCTTGATTTAAAGAGAAGAAGGAAATGAGTGAGCTATAAGTCCCAAATTTATTGTTTTTTGCAGCTAACCCGACAGAGTAAAACCTAAAGAAATAGGGCCCCAGAATTTTTTGAAAACCTATCTGAATTACCTGAGCCAAATGACTTGAAAAGGTGATAAATGACCCCTGCACTCCGCCCCAGGCCCCGATTTGGAACTCTGCCCAAAAAAACCCCTTTTTCTTTTAACATCCTATGGAGGGGCATGGGCACGGGGTCCCCCCAAATAAAAAACAGACATAGCCCCACTCCAGTAAAGCAATCAAAGAATACAGACCAAAAGGGTAATCCCATATCATAAAAATCTTTGAAAGGGTTTTAAGAAGCAAGATGTTTCGCCCACCCACCTAGATACTCATCAGTTACTCAACCCAGGGCAGCATGGGTTTAGAGCAGGTTGCTCCTGTCATCCCAACTACTGAACCACTATGACAGGGTCCTGGATGCTGAAAACAAACAGAATGCAGATGTAATATACACAGATTTTGCAAAAGCTTTTGAAAAAGTGTGACCATGGTGTAATAGCGCACAGAATCGTGATAAAGGAATAAGAGGAAGAGTTGGTAGATGGATCTATAATTTCCTAACAAATAGAACACAAAGTAGTAGTCAACAGAGTAAAGTCTGAGGCGGCTGGTGAAAAGCTCTGTTCCACAAGGCACAGTACTTGCTCCCATCCTGTTCATCATCCTCATATGTCGGACATAGACAGGGATATAAGCTACAGCGCTGTGTCTTCCTTTGCAGATGACACCCGAATTTGCATGACAGTGTCCTCCATTGAAGACACTGCAAGACTCCAGGGACATCAACCAAATCCCCAAATTGGCTGCAGAAAAGAATGTGAAGTTCAATGATGAGAAATTTCAATTATTCCGATATGAGCATTGAGGAAATTAAAAATTCATTGGAGTATAAAACAAATTCCAACCACACAATAGAGCAAAAAAACTAATGTCAAAAGAGACCTGGGAGTGATCATATCAGAGGATCTCACTTCCAGATATAATACAAATACAAATACAAATATTTATTTCATTGCTAGTTTACATATGTCAGGATGTCAGGATGGATAATGAGAACCTTCCAAAACCAGAGATACCAAGCCCATGATTACTCTTCAGGTCACTTGTTCTATCTAGGCTGGAATATTCCTGCACATAACAACACCTTTCAAGGCAGGTGAAATTGCTGACCTAGAAAATTTACAGAGAATAGCCTTGGCACACATAACTGTGATAAAACTTCTCAATTACTGGGAACACTTGAAGTTCCTCAGCCTGTATTTCCTAGAATGCAGGCAGGAGAGATACATGATTATATACACTTGGAAAATTTTAGAGGATTAGTACCAAACTTGCACACGAAAATCACTCCCTATGAGAAACAAAAGACTCGGCAGACTGATGCAACATCCCCCAATGAAAAGCAGAGTGCCACTAACACGATAAGAGACAACACAATAAGTGTCAGTGGCCCAAGACTGTTCAGCTGCCTCCCAGCATACATAAGGGGGATTACCAATAGACCTCTGTGGCTGTCTTCAAGAAGGTACTGGACAAGCACCTAAAGTCAGTACCACAGCCAGACGGGCTGTGGTTCGTACGTTGGGTTGCGTGCAGGAAGTAGTAGCCTGGTTGATCACGCCCTGATCCACCATTAGGCTTCACAGATCTGGCCGCAGGGGCTTTGACCCCAAACCCTCTCAGGTATACTCAGGTAACTTATAGATCCATCCACCTGCTTTTCTGTTATTCCTTTATCATGCATTTTGTATGTTATTATTCCATGATCGCATTTGTCGAAGGCTTTGCAAAGTCTGTGTACTAGCTTTTACAGGTGCCTGTCCAGCTCCCTCTTGAGGCAGCGAGGTGTCTGTTCTTAATCATGTATGCTGGGAGGCAGTTGAATCTTGGGCCTCTGACACCTATTGTATTCTCTCTTCATGTACTCATGGTACCCCTGCTTTTCATTGGCGGATGTTGCACCACCTGCTGAGTCTTTTTTGCTTTCGTAGTGAGTGACTTCCCATGAGCCCATCTCATCCTGAGTATTATCTCCATGCTCATAAAAGGCCCCAAAATATGGATTCTTTATCAAAAAATTCCAGAAGCTCCCTCTCTGTCAGTTAGTTTAAAGAATTTTGTCAAAAAAATATTTGAATTTGATGTAATTCATCTATATCTAGTTGCCAATCAGCAGCCATACTCATGCACTTCTTATCTCAACTATATCATATGTTCTAATTTTTATACATACATGTATTTTTTATTAAACTGTCAGTATTGTTCCTTGTTATTATCCACTCATGTGCAGTGCAGTGATGAACAGTTAGAGATTTGGTACTTAGAATTAGTTATTGGGTGATATCTTATCCTCCAGATAAGCTAATTATGTTAATCTTATCATTCGCAATTAAACTTGAGCTAACAGTATCAAGTTATTTTAAGGCTTCTTTAAGTTAGTCTTAATTTGCCTGAAATGTATTGTATAACTAGGGCCTTTTTCATGTAAATCATTGTTGCTGTAAAATGATTTATGAAACCTTTATATATCTTCATAAAGAATAAAGATTTATTTATGCATTATTTATTTATAAATGTATTAATGAAATGTCCATATTTATGAATATATGGTAATCCATAATTAATTATTGCAGGATATTGAAACTAGACATCCTCAAGATAAATATTGAGCCTATTTGAAATGATGGAAGACAAATGTCCACCACCAAGTTTTCAACCCAGCTGGAATATCAAAAGGGGTTAAATAAACAGACATTTAAAAAGTCACCTAAGTGCATGGGGGGAGAGCAAAAGCATTCGGGACCATTCCCGAAACCTGACATGAAGCTGACTATAAATCTTTCATAACTCCTACTGAATCAGATATCAAACAAAATCTTCATCAATATTTCAGCAAGCAAGTAAGCAGAAGACTTAAATGTGGTGTCTCAAATTCATCAGCATTCAGAAGTTAGCAATAAGTGTTTTAAAACTTTGAAGGCACTGAAAAAGTTCCATTCCTTCATGTTCATTTTAAAAAGTAGCAAACACTTTCCTTCACCATGCACCACCAAGTGGTCTAGAAGAAACTTTTATTTTGAACAAAAAAGGAACAGGAAAATCCACAAAAATGGCTCAAATTCAAAAGCAGTCAGATAGTAGCATTAGCAGGGTTGGTAAAAAATGCCTTTTAATGTCCAAAAAAAATATTCTACACCTAGCCCCCAGTTTTTAAAAAAAGTAAAAAAATAAAAATTAAAACCCCTGCAGTTCAAGATAACATGAGAAAAAGAGCTTGACAACATCCTCTGAACATGAATTGAAGTACAAAAAAATTCTGGATTAGCTCCCCTCCTTTAACCATTCATCTAGTTCTGCTTTCACCGTTTTTTTCACTAAAAAATCGACCAACCTTTTCAAAAACCAATTATTGTAGCTCGTCATACTAATACCAATAGTAAGTCCCAGAAAAGTAATGCTATCACAGACAAAATCCCATAAATCCAACATCAAAAGATAAAATCATACCATTAAGGCCAATTTTTTGAAAAAAACAGGCATCTGCATCAAAGGCACTGTTAGAAACAAACCAAACAAGACGGGGAGGACCCCAACGTTAATTAATACTGGAACCAGTGAGGCATTAAAGAATTTGGTGAGTAAGCAGTAATAAAATGCATTTCAATTACTAAGTAAGATAAGACAACATTAGTCATGTAATGTTTTGATAAAAAAATACTCGTTAAGAGACTGAAGGACATAATTTTGGAAAAATTGTCGTTATTAAATATACAGTAGTAGTCTCAAATTATATTTCTATGTTTAATGCACCCAAATTTGTCTTTTCCCGTAATTTTTATATAAGGTGAAAATAGATCATTGGTTTTTTGCTTCGATTTCTAGGGGTTTTCCCGTGGGTTTCCCATTTCGATTAGAGTTATAACATTATTATTTAGGTTGGAAACAATGCCAGGAGGGACTACCATCCTGCCAAGGGGTGTAAGACTAAAGCCTGAATTGTTTTACATGATGGTGGATTGCTGGTGTCTTTTTTTGTCTCATAAACATGCAAGATTTCAGGTACATCTTGCACTTCTACACTTAGGTCAAATACATTTGTACAAGCATATATATACACACCCCTCTGGGTTTTTTTCTATTTTCTTACTAGTTTTTGTTCTTATTTCCTCTTATCTCCATGGGGAAGTGGAACAAATTTTCCCCCTAACCATCGTTTAAGGCGCCTAAAATCCGGGAGAAAGGGGGCGGGAAACCCCCTTCCTGAAAAAATTACTAAATGTAAAAGGAGAAACTTTCGTTTTTTTTGGGCCACCCTGCCTGGGGGGAAACGGCTGACGGTTGAAAGAAAAAAAGATACCCTTCAAAAAATGATATAAATTATGTTGTACATATCACCACCAGTATCATTATCAGGGGGAATACATATTTGCCAACTTCTCTTTTAAACTAGAAATAGTTAGGGGTAGGGGTTTTGGGGGAAAAAACAGTGAAGTCCCAGTGTAGAAAAGAGTTTAGGGGAACTAGTAATGGCCAAAAAAAGGTGGATACTGGAAAGCCAGTGGCACTAGATGACAAGGACAGTAATAGGTATAGGGTAAAAAACAGAAATGAGCAGGAAGGGTAAAAGAAAAGGGGGGTCTTTAAATGTATATTAAACCAAAATCGTAGTGCTAGGAATAAGATGGCGAGTTGAGATTGTTTCTGTTTGGGGAAAATTTTTTGTTTTTGCAATAACTGAGACGTTGTTTAAATGAAAAATCGGGGCATGCCTGCTGAATGTCACATCCAGGGTTTTAAATTTTTCAAGTAGACAAGTACGGGAAGGGGGGGGGGTGGCACTCATGTCTGTGATCATTTAAATTGTTTATAAAAAAGGGGAAAAATCTGAAATAATACATCAATCTGTCTGGATAGAATTTTCAGAGGGGTGTGAAAAATTTATTTTAGGCGTGATATACCGTCCTCCAAAATTAGATAGGGAACAAGGAGCTACTTTTGGGGGGAAATTGTTAAGGCCACAAGGCACGATAAAGAGTAATTTAGGGGCTTTAACTTTTGTCAAATTGATTGGAATTTTTTGACAGGGGAAATTTTGAATAACATTTTTAAAATAGTTCAGGATTGTTTTTTTAAACAGTTTGTGACAGAACCTACAAGGGAAATAACCTACTTGACTTGGTTCTGGCAAACAAGGGAAACCCCTTTTATTAATTAAGGAATTACAGAGGAACTCGGCACGCACCACAAATCAATTACCTTTAACATTGAATGGAAGATATAGGGGTAACTCAAACCCCCGATTTTCGTTTAGCATATTACAATGGGATTAGAGAACTTTTATTATCTGTGGACGGGGGAAACAAGTGAGCTATCAATATGACAGTTTTCGAACACTATACAGGCTGCCCAAAGAACATTTACCCCATATAAAGAAATTGATCAATGAAATTACCCAAAATGGATGAATAATGGGCTAAATATCTTTTAGGGCAGAAGAAAGGAATTTATAGACGCAAAAAAAGGGGGTGAGGTCATCTTAAAATCAGTATACTGACATTAAGAGGACGTTAAAGGGGATAAGAAAAGCTAAACGGGACTTAAATTAAACCCCCGGGGTTTCGGCTGTACTAGTCGCACCCCCGGGTTTTTCCACAGTACGCCAAATTCTAGGCCTCAAAAAAAGGCTGTTAGGGCCCAGTGTGAAGAATGGGTCTTTTGGTCAGTGTGGGAGTATAAAAAAATCCTGCACCACAGTGCATAAAGAGGAAAAAAAAAGCCGTGTTTTTTGGGTTTTAAAAAAGCGACTTTTCAGTCAATTTTCTATGGTATTTATGGTTGTATTTTCGTTTTCTTGTCCCATTTGGTAGAATGGATGATATATTACAGAAATAGAGATAATTTTGACTGGTTTCACGATGACAAGTACCTTGAAACTGAGCGCAAAGTAAAAAAGTTGATTTTGGCCCATGTTCAAGAATAAAAAAATCACACCATGCGTCAAACCATCAACTGCGAGTTTATTCTTCCAAATGCGCTGATATTATTTATATAATTTTACAATGATGCAGTTGTATACATAACTAAATTTCTATTTTTTTGAGAATAAAAATTCAAAATGGAAAGCAAAAGTAATTAAGAGGGCCTGGGGACGTGACTAATGAACAGAAGATGCTATTTTAGTGCCAGGAATGTCTGCCTTGTTTATTCTGGACCCTATTTTGAAATTTGCATTGTTTGAAATTTGTGAGAAATTGGCCAAATTTTCATTTTTTGACCACTATTTTGGGTAGTTGAAATTGGTAAATAGGCGGTTTCTTGTACTCAATCGATAGTAGGCTGAAAAATTGGAATTTGCCAATAGGGCTCAAAGTGGGCGAAATCGCCGTGCGTAAATGTCATTGATACCGCTAACCCGCGAAGGCATAATTCCGTTAGTTGTCGATCAAATTTCATAATTTTGGTGGCGTTATGATCGGAAAAAGATTATCATTTCATAAGAAAAAATAATTTTTTTTTCCGAAAAATTTGCGACCCTGAGGAATGAGTTTCCAGAGAGGGTCCTTAAACCCCAAAGGGTTAAAGTTGCTAGGGATTCAAAAACTAACCCAAAAAGTTTTCCATGTTTATAGAACAAAAGTTAGAGATAAGATAGGTCCCTTAAAAATAACACTGGGCATCTTACTGACAAGGAGAATGATATGTGCTCTATTTTTAATAATTATTTTCTCTCAGTTTTCACACAGGAAGGCACTAATAATATCCCAGTAATTAATTTTGAAAGTGGCCTGAAGAAATAGAATTATGTAATATCATAGTCACTAGCGAAATGGTTATGAAACAAGTAGACCGTGAAACAAAATAAATCGCCGGGTCCTGATGAACTTTTTGCAAGGGTTCTTAAGGAATGCAAAATGGAACTCTGTGAACCATTAACTAACTTTATTTTTATCTCTTCAAACAGGTGTAGTGTCTGATATGTGGAAGATGACTAATGTAATTCTTATTTTAAAGCAGGGAAGAGTCACTACCGTCAATTACCGCCGAATAAGCCTGACTTTAATTGTAGGTAAATTACTAGAGTCCATTATAGCTGATTTTATAAGAAGCCATCTGGATAAAATAATTTGATTAATGATACTCAGCATGGATTCACGGACGTTCCTGCCTAACTAATTTATTAACTTTCTTCGGTAAAAACTTTTGAGGCTGATCACGATAAAAGACTGATATTGTTTATTTAGATTTTAGTAAGGCTTTTGATAGAGTACTGCACCAGAGACTATTAAAAAGAAAGTTGCAGCTCATGGCATTGAGGTAAAGTGTTGTCATGGATCGGAGTGTGGCTCACCGAACAGGAAGCAGAGAGTGCATTAATGGGGTTAAATCCAGAATGGGGATCTGTAACAAGTGGCGTTCCACAGGGATCAGTCTTAGGCCCGTTATTGTTTATAATATATATCAATGACCTTGATGGGGAATTACTAGTGATGAGCAAATTCGCCGATGACACGAAGATAGGTAGGATAATTGATTCAAACGTAGATGTCATGTGGAACTTCAGGAGGATTTAGTCAAAGCAATTTATGGTGAAAAGTGGCAGATGCAGTTCAATGTGGATAAATGCAAGGTTCTGAAGCTAGGGAGTGTCCCATAACCCTGGCACTTATAAGTTAAATAATGTAGAACTTAGCCATTCCAGATTGCAAAAAGGACTTGGGGGTTATGGTAAGCAGCAACCTTAAACCAAAGAACAATGCACAAAGCGTACGTAATAAGGCAAATAGATTACTGGGATTTATATCAAGAAGTGTAAGCAACAGAAGTCCAGCGGTTATATTACAGCTTTATACATCATTAGTAAGGCCTCACCTAGATTACGCAGCTCATCTGGTATCCATATTACAGAATGGATATAAATTGTTCCTACAGTGGAGGAAAAAGACATTTAGTTTGTTGGCAGTATCCGTCGGCGGGATGAGAGGTTAATTAGGTTTAGTTGGAGTAATTACATTTTTTCAAGACAGTTTCTAGATCCTAGAATTTCAGAGGGTCTTCCATGTCTTTTCATGTCCTCTTTATGTCATAAAATTGTTTTGTAATAGTTTTTTTGTCCTTAAGTATTAGATCCGTGAAAGCTTTATGAGTATCGTTTAGTCTGTTCCTTCGTAATTTGACCCAGTCTGTACTGTTTTTCGAATACAGTGGAACCCGAGTTTTGGCCGTAATCCATTCCAGGGCTAGGCCTAAACTCGAGCGGCCAGTCGAAGCAATATTTCCCATAAGAAATAATGTAAATATAGTGGACCCCCGGTTTTTGTAATTTATTCGTTTCAGAATGCTGTTCAGTGCCATTACCAAACAAAGTTATTCCCATTAGGAATAATGTAAATTAGACTAGTCCTTTTAGTCCCCAAAATACACTTACAAAAGCACTTACAAAAATACACTTACATAATTGTTAGGAGTTTGGAGCATAGGAACACTGGGGTCCACTGTACAGTTAATCCATTCCACACAAAAATATTCACAAAATTCATTTTTTAAAGAATAAATACTATAGTTTACATAAAGAAAATAATGAGAAATAAATATAAAGCACTAATTTTAATGGATAAATAAACATTTAAATAAGTTTTTACCTTTATTGAAGACTCTTGTTGGCGTATGAGAGAAGCAGGAAGTTTGTTTGGAGACAGACAAGATAGTCCTTCAATATGACACTAATATCAAGTCTACGGCTTTTTATCTAGCAAAATTCATCTAATATGACATAATAAACAATATTAATAACATAGAAATGTGATATATACTGTAGAATGAATAAAATATGTCATATGTCTCTCTCCCTAACTGACGATTGTTGCTGAGTTGTTTGTTGTTGGCTGTATAAGGGCCACTGAAGATAAGCCTTACATAGTGGTGGTGGTGATGGCCGCCAGAGACGGCAGTGTTGTCAGTCGCCCTATATAACTCCAACAACATTGGAGGGAGTCAATTCGTGCTGTCCTTTTCCTATCGATTAATCGCTTAACTTACTTGCTACACTGTTAATACTGCACTTTATCGCTGGCTGGTGCTATAGCTTTTATCGACTCGTGCTGCTTTAGTATCGTACATATATCGTGAATCCACTGAATCACTGAAGAAAGCACATTCTCCCCTCTCTCTACCTCCTCCACTTTGGTACTTTGCTACAATTTCTTTCTTCAATTCTATAGTGTTTTTCACTTTCTTTACCAAAGGGCTGCCACAATCAATAAACAAGCACTAAACACAATGAATTTATTGTGAAATGTTTAATGGCGCCCAGGGTAATGTTCACTCAAGGATAAACAAAGCTAGACTGGCTCACGACGCCTGTGTGGGAGGTGTAAAGTGCGGGCAGGTGGACAGGTCTGGTACGCCGGCCGAAACTTGGGGCAATGGCCGAAAGTCGTAACAAAGTGGGCCGAAAAAGCAACCGAGGCTTCAGTGGCCAATACTCGGGGTGGCTGAAACTCGGGGTTCCACAACACATGTTTTTGTCATGGAAGTGAGGATGTTGTTTGTAAGCCAGGGGCTGTTTTAGTCTCTTGGCTGAGATTTGTTTTGTTTTATTGGACAATGTCTGTTATAGAGGTACAGTGGACCCCCGGTTTACGTTATGCTTCCAAACTCGAACAATTATGTAAGTGTATTTTTGGGGTCTAAAAGGACTAATCTAATTCACATTATTCCTTATGGGAAGAAATTCGTTTAGTAACGGCACTTGAACAGCATTCTGGAACGAAATAATGGCGGCAATCCTGGGTCCACTGTATTGGGTTTTTGCAAAAAACTTTTTAAACATTCATCAGTATCAAGGCTAGACATGGAAAATTCTCGGGCTTGGGACCAAACTTTTCACACAAAAATCACTCCCTACAAAACAAAAAACCGGAGGGGTGTAACTTTTTGAAGAGCGGGGTGCCACTGGGACGTTGGGGACAACACAAAAGGGGGTGGGGGCCCAAGGTTTTTTCAACTGCCTCCCCGCCCCATCAGGGGGGTTCCAACAAGCCCCGGGTTTTCTTCAACAGGACTGGACCCCGGCACCTGGGCGGTACCAAACCCCGCCGGGCTTTTTGGTTCGTGGTTGGACTGCGTGCGGCCAGCAGTAACAGCCTGGTTAAACAGGCTCTGTGGTCCAACAGGGGGCCTGGTCACGGGTGGGCGCGGGGGCGTTGACCCCTGGAATTCTCTCCCGGTAGACTCCTGTATGTAGTAGGCACAGAATAAGTGTGAATGTTCTTTATGGTGATAGTTTTTGGCTTTTTAATATTGGTGGGTATGCTGTCTAGAGTGGGAATTTGTTATCATTCCCGACTGCAGCCTTTTTCTTTTGGGTTATGAGTGGTCTAAGGTGATTTAATGTTGTTTTATCCCCATGCACAGATTCCATCGTGAGATATGGGTAAATGGTTTGGGGATATAGTGCAAGGGAGAGCTGATTGAAGGACAATAGGGATCTTTGATAAAATGCCTACTGTCTTAGAATTTTCTTGGAAATTTGTTGTATTGTGTTTGGAATTTAAAGGGTACTGTCAATGTGGATTCTAAAATTTTTCCCTTTGAGTCTTGTGTTGGGGGGGAAACCCTTGAGTGTTAT